>VRMD01003689.1:0-10458 GCA_009872375.1 Sminthurides bifidus | reverse complement strand
ATCGCATTACGAATGCCCTTTGCTCTGCTTTGAGCTGCTAATCCTCTCGTCATCAGCGGACGTAGAGCACACATTAATCTAGCGGATACTCCCAGCAGATACGCCGGTTTTCCAAGCCGACCGAGCCCTCCATCATAACACGAACAATCCCCCATTAAAAGATGATATGGATAAGCCCAGCGATGAGAAGCCGGTACCTAATGGCTCAATTCAAGCTGGGTTCTTCAGGGCATGGCTAGATGACTCCATCCATGTAGACCTTACGCCAGTGCGACGAATCTGCCAGTAATTTGTATCGATACTGTAGTTCAATGAGATTTGCACAACGGTTGTAAAACAAGGACATGGGTGACTTTCATGTCAAGCTTGGCCGCTCTAACTTGAAGCCGTCGCTGGGTTTGGCGGTTGACACCGTAATCGAAGACGTTCGTTCTATTTGATCATTGTCATCGAAGTTTTTGTTTCAGTACAATACAATTCAAGGAAATGCCAACACTCACGCAATACGACCTCCCGTTTTGAATACCAGTTCGGCACTTGGTACTTGCATTGTCGGTGTTGTTTCTAAAGTTTGTGCTTGACCCAACATGACTGAAGACTAAAGTCGTCGCTCAAGTGATCCTTCCGACGAACACGAAACATGCGACAGGAACATGCGGCATTTGTACAGCGACTTGCAACCCAGTAGCGGCCGAGTGAAGACCATCTGCGAGCTTTTAGGGGTCTGAGCAAGTATAATTAGTTGCTGGTTAAAAACCCGGCATTCTTCTCTAATGACAAGTATGTAAACCGGAGATTAGCGGAGTCATTAAAGGGTATGCTGAGAATGCGGGAGGATTCTCACAAAGCTGATGCAATTTGAGAAGAAGAACAAAGTTTGTGTTGCTAGAAAAAACTGTGTCACTTGTGAAGACTCTCAAATCTCTCACCGAACTCCTCTCCATTTAACAAACGTCACTTGGTTAAGCACCGAAGACTGCACTCAACCCGGATCATTACCCGGTCGGAGAAATCCGGCCTGCCTCTGCCCTACGTGGTGCTATAGACGCCTGGCTTTCCCCCCGAATTTCTTGGCTGTTATCACCAAGCATCATGGGACGCTTCGTGAAGATCATATTTAAACAAACTTCCCAACCTTTTCCAAACCCCTGGCAAACACTAATGAAGCAATTATTCCAATTTTTTTCCACGGTACAAGTGCACACGTTACACGTATAGAAATTCACCCCTCATCTACTGCCCGCTCGCGCCATCCGATCGACTGAGACTTAACAAATAATATTCTCTGCACAACTTCACCGGTAGTGTTTTGTAACACTAGTAATGGGTTGCTCAGACCGTAAAACATATTCACTTGACACGGATCCGTTCCGCTCCGGGAAATTCGGACCGAGGAAGAACCCGACAGACAACGTATTTATCACAAGTCCTCTCGTTATGCCTCACAGCGTTTACCATCCGAGAGCTTAGCCTTTGACCTGCTCAACCAGCTAGTTAACAATGAGCAGCCCGATGTGGAAGCAACTAACCGATGTATGAACAGTAAGAACCGCATCTGGAAAATATTCAGTTCTCACACAGCCGCCATTATCTTTTGCTCATCCGGTCTTCAGCATGACAAATTATCACCTTAGCCACGCAATTCCGGCCCTTTTTTATCATGCTGGTAATCAAGCAAGACGGAAAAGTGTCCAAAACATACCGTTTCCATGCTGCAGCTCGTAAATTTCTCTTGCTTTTCCTAGACACATATGGCTTTAGCTAAATGTGCAATTTTACATGGATTTTTCCCATCTCAACCAATAGTCGTAAGTGCTATCTGTAACTGTAAACTGTTACAAGTACTTAGTTTTGTAGTTTCTAGTATTAATGATTCAGCTAAAAACTAAGACTTTAAATCAACCACTGCGGATTTTGACTGTTTGTTAAGTTTATTGTAATGCCCCGGCAAAGATGCGCCGGCTGCTCAAAGGGCGGTCCAGTAGTCCAGTTTTCGCCTCAAGTGACTGTCCAACCCCAGAAATCTGGCGATAAAGACAAGGATTGTGAATAGTCAGGAAGCGAAGCTGTGACCGTCTAAATCTAAATTACAATTTATGGCTTTATTGCTCCGTCTAATCAACTAAAGGATGCGCTCCGTTTGTAATTAGTGACTTGACCGCAACTAATGAGTTGCAGTTTGCAGGATGGAGTACTTGTTGAGGACCACGGGGTTCGGAGTAGAGGGTGCGCGCACGTTCCTCCCTCTTTCTTATGCCATAATTCCAACTTCATTTAACACGTAAAGCTCATGCAGTGAAGTGCATGAAAGATGCTCGTATCGCAAGTTCCACCACCGTATCGTAACCTTTTGTTTATTTCAGCTANTCCACCACCGTATCGTAACCTTTTGTTTATTTCAGTTAAACGAATTTTTCCACTTATTACCGAAACAATAAGGGAGGAAAGCAGTGTGATGGAGAACAATGCAAAAGGTTACATAATCGGACAGAGAGATCGCACTTTATCTTCATCCTGCGTGAGCGAAGATAGTCAACAAAAGACAATCCACACAGCCTAGCATTAAGCAGGAAATCAGAAACAAGATCAAAACAATTTCTCAACAGCCTCCTAACTGATTTAACGTTGAAGTGAATGCCACACGGACCTGAAGGAACACGCCTTTGTAAAACACGCATTGTCGTCGAGTTGAGTTAGCTACTCGGAAGATTGGCTGAGGAACAGGGATTCCGGACTACTTATTTCAGTGCCACTCTACCTTTTAACCAGGCGTAAAATATTCATTTAAACAATTTCCCAAGTGTCAGCCTTGTAATGCGAAGGTGGGTAACATGCCGGATCAGAGGTGAGCCGGCACTGGAAATTCAGCTTTTTCCGCTCACTACTTGGAATTTAGCTCCCTGCGCAAGATTTATGGGCCTCTGGAACAGCTCTTGTTCAAAGAAGCTGTACACGGTAGAGAACAATACCAACACCCCTAGGAGAGAATACGACGAGTTAATCTGATGAGCAAAAACAGAATTTCAGCTAGCTTGCAACGCCATTGCGTTGGAAGACGGAGAGAGAAAGAAAAGGCTCGGGAAGGAAGAAGAATCGTTGTTTAAAAATCTTATAGCATTGATGGCAGTGTAGTTACTACAATACGGCACTTTATCAATCAACCTCAGAACTGATTCTCACTACAATCAATCCCTACCGTTTCCTCTTATCGTCCTTCCCATCTTTTCAACGGCATCCTTCGCCCTGTTCGATTTAAACATCTTATTTATCTTTGGACAAGGACAAAAACTTTTACTTTACGCGAATTTAGCAATTTAGCGGTCCCACTGTTTTCATACTATCAAAACCGGAGGAGCTCACTCAGTCTCACATGGCTTTCTGCTTGTTCGGTATCAAAACCTAACCTTAGTTTGCCGGTATACCTGAGTCAGTTCAGTTTGTAGTCATGCATTACCTGGTGCTGGTCTTATAAATAGTGGAAGGTTGGATGAGAAAGTGAATTTGGTATTGGAATTTATGAAGCCAAGTTGAGAGGCCGAATCATGGCTTGGAACCAGCCTATGAGAATGAATTCTAAATGGAGTGTGTATCTATTTGAAAAATTTTTACATAAATTAACACATGATTTCCCAAAGCTGAACAAACATACGCAGTAATTAATTACAGCTTCCAGCTCTGATCCATTCACCTGTCGCTTCACTTTCCATCAACGTCAGCTCGGTTTAAGTTGACTTCTCAATACGATTTGGCCTGGAGCAGCCTTTGCTACTTGGTATTCATAAATTCTTTTTCAGTTTATTCATTCTCAGTCTTAATCAAGGAAAACACCTTCTTCGGTCCGCGTCCATTGCTCGCATGCCACATTTCTAGCGCGTCCTTATGGCTGTCGGCGTACAATACGCATGTTGTAGCCCAGAAACCATGTTCTTAATCGACTATTCATACAAAAATCATTTAACGTCATCCCTTCCTCTTAATTAAATCCGTACAAATCTCTTTGAAACTTTTACCAACCCAGATGAATCCTCCCGTTTCAGAGATCAGCAATTGCTTCACTCTCGGCCTTGTACATGTAGTGCTGAATGGACAAAATACGTTCGTAGTCCACTACCCACACTAAGGAAATGACTAGGTAGCACATCTGTGGATCAAAGTTTCGAGACCAGTGGCCATGTTTCTTCTACGTTGAATTGTCCAGAAGACTTGGCTTGGATTTTTTAACAAACAGCACAGCGTTCCTCAACTAATTGCATTTTAGAAAGAATTGAAATCCGTGGGAAGGTCCGTACCTCTTGGTTTCAAGATAATGTTGTGTTTGAAGAAAAACGCTGCACCTGAATAGAGTCCCAGGTAAAATCAAGCAAGTCCGCAAAGATGGTTGAGAGCTAAGACTAGACGAATTGTGCGAGGACTTTATATGTACTGCGTGCCAAGTTACATATCAACACACAGGCCCTGTTTTCCAAGACTTGAAGCTCACTTCGCCTGTGGCAAAGACCAAGTTTTGTAATTAATTTTTGGTTTAATCAGAACTGATTTTATTAATACGGGAAAGTTTTGGCCTGAAAGGCACTATAAATCTCATGCCATTCACTCCTTGCTTTAATTTCATAATCTGTTGTTAAGCCACAGGGTGGCGGCTACCGCAAAGTTCAAAGCGGTATTGAAATTCAATTGCGTGACACCCAGGACCTTTACTAGACGCAGGCCAGAAGGAGCTGAGGTAGGCCCAACAAGGTAATTAAGTAAATGAGGTTGACGAACGTTTTGCGAGGATTACTTTGATTTACGCCATACATTATGGCATAATATTTTGATAAATTTATCTCTCCTCTCATAGGCGTGGAGGCAATGAAATATTCATAATTCCGCCGGGATGAGCTTATAACTACCGCCTGTAGGACACCATAAACTCTGTACTCCCAATCTCATCTCGAGCATTCACATATAGTCACGTAATAATTGCCGCATTATCAAAAGCCATGACCGAAAATTGCAGAGCGTAGAGGGAGAGCTGACGCATCGGAAACAAGTGCCAGACTACATGTAATCTGTTCACAACATTATAACCATGGCATTCTTCCTCACTCTACCATGCATGATATCTGCGACAAGGTTTTAAAGGGACGGCCTCATAAAGATGGTAGTGTGAACCAGCTAAGCTGTTGGCGTTAGCAGGCAGAGTATGCATACGTGCAGTAGGGTGGGGTGAAAAGTTGGTGAAATGGCGCATATTATTCATAAGATGTAATGGCGTATGAAATAAATTCATAATTCAAACTATTCCATAATGGGATGGATTCGAAACTGTGTCTCATTTCCTCTCTCTCATTTCCCAGCAAACTTCATCACTTTATTGGCTATAAAACTTTCATTTAAATATAGTCATCTGCGAGACCGACTGACTATAGCGTTAATAATGCTGCTCCACCCACCCACTTTAAGTCTCGGCAGAATTCAAATTCCACCCATTATTCCCCAATCTCCATCACTTCCTTATGCTCCACATTAACGCTCCCGCTCAGCTTAATATGATTGCGCGTAGTTGAGGCGTAGCTTCATTTGCAATCTTTCCTGGTCCTGATTGCCATTCGTCTGGTCATTTCTTGCACTACGGTTTCTCAGCATTAACACTGGCTGAATCTGCCAAGGGTGTCTGGTATTTTCGCTCAAACGATTAACCTGAACAGTAAGTCAGGTACGGTTGATTCAGCGAACGGGGCCTCTTCTGGCGTTGAAAATGAACATGTGAACCACAGACGTGGAAATCAGTGAATTCAATCAGACGTCATTAGCTGCATTCTGATCACTTAATTGCAAATAATTAGCAATGTGCGGAATCTGGTCAAGTAATGAGTGGCTTTTATACCAAGCTCGCTGATTGAAGAAGTTGATATGCAGTTGCAGACGTAGGTTGGTGGAAGCAACCCCAACCGTTTATACTACAGCATTAACGCTTTTTGTCAAGCACTTAAGCTTGTGTGAAACTATTAGAATGAAGCCATAGGCATTCAATTTTACGTAGTTCCCTATTTCAAATTCACAAGTTAATTTAGCGAAAACTAATTGACGTCAAAGGCGTCGCTAATGAGTTTTCCACCGCTCATGATATGCTGATACATGCCTATAAGTGTGTAAGATGAAACGCGTAGCGTATTCTCTGGGCTAGAGGACGAGACCGCTCGTTTCCCTCGGTATAAACTTCACCAAGGCTCATCAAGCAAGCCGCTAAGAAAGCAAAAAGTTTCCTAATTACTTTCTTGTCAAATCATTTCCCGGAGTCTGTGAAAGCTGAGACGACCGAGTAAAAATATTTTCCTTGCGCCAACAAAACAGTCATTAGCGTCCAACATATTTCATGATCGCCACACCATTTTCCATCGTCTCTCTCTCTAATCGGCCATTCATTACATGACGTTACCATATACTGCGCCTTTTCCGCCACTTTTCCTCACCCGCAGCATATTAAGTGTTTTCATCCTTGTCAGCATCCCATTATGTTGTTGGCTCATATCCGAGTGTCTACTTAATATTAGATTCCCGAAAAATTCTAATGGACAGTATCCTGTCTCTTCTAACTACTGCGGGATGACTTGATAAGGACTAAGAATCAAGTATGATGCATTTTTAGATTAGCAGTGCTTAGTTTTACTGTATTCTGATCCGGCAAAGGATTTTAATTCTACGCTAATAGTTTGGCTGATTTTAACCAGAATATGAATCGATATAAGACCATGCGATGATGTGATCTGCAGTCTATTGTTCTGATGTTATTCCCAATCGGGTTATCGGTTAGTACAAAAAAAATTACTTGTTGACGTTTAGCACGTAAACCCATTTATGAATGTTTTGTGTGTTTAAGTGTAACACAATCCACGTTCTTGTGTTCATGCTACGCACACAGAAGTGCATTACATCTTACTTCTAGCTCTGATATAACGCCTTCCAAAAATCTCTTCTAATCCTGATAGGTCATCATCACTTGTTCATAGTATTTCTTTTTGATTGGCTTTTTTTCCAATTTAATTCCCCACTTTTTATATGTGTAGCGCATAAACTCTTTCCAGAATTGCAACAAAATAGTTTTTTTGTCAACAAAGCGATCAGGGAGGTACGACTGAACTTGATGAAGTCGAGTTGGATGACTAGATACATTTGGTTTAAGAAGAAGGTGAGAAAAAAACTGTGTGGTCAGACTTGCGAACGGGAAGCATTATTATTCATTGACTACAAGAGATCTAATTACTTTCCGCTTAATTGTTGTGCCTAAACGTGCATTAGTTTATGTATATGCCACTCCTCCGGACTGAATCAGGGCAGAAGGTCAGCTGTGTATGCAAGGCAAATGTTCTTTCCTACCTTGGTGAGGTCTTTAAGTATTCTCATACATCAACTGGTAAAGATACGTTGTCAAAATGTGAAGAAGATGCAAGGTACAGGCGCATATTTTCCCTCAGCTGCATAAAAAGCAGGGAAGGAGTAATTTCCAGAGCCGCTTTGAAATACAGAATATAAATTCTGTGACCAGTCCGATGGTTCATCCTTGACAACGTGATAGTTAACTTAAATACGGTTAAAGGAGTTAGGAAATATTTGATACTTTCCCACATGATTTCCTTCATTTCCAAGTGCATTCCCAAGCCAGTAATAGCCACCCCAATTGATTTCATTAGTATTAGGCGATAACTGCGACTTCAGCGCCTATTTGAAGCCAATCTCGAAACTGAATGACCCTTACATGAAGTGCTGGGCTGAGAGAAGTTTTTAGTAAGTGTTGCAATATAAGTTGGAATGAAATTAAAAGCAAACGTGAAAATAGGAGGGGCCAAGGAACCATTGTAGGAAAGATTTAGCTGAGGAATGCTGTGATGGAAGTGAACATGTCATTTCCTGCGAACACTTGCTGATAAAACGGGAAAGGGTTCACGGAAGCGTAAGTTTGAAAGCAAGTTCCGTGATTTTTATTGCGGATCGGCTGTCAGTTGTTATTTTGAGGAAAAGAATAGAATATTTAGAAAAATTACAAGGACGAAGGACGTAATCGAAAGGCGTTTGACACTTTTTAAATTGAGCCTTCTCTTGTGGCCGGGATTTGAGGCTGAAATGTGGCTACACTATACCGTTATTTGCAATCAAGTGAAGTAAAAAGATGATGTGTACTATATGTACTTCTCTGCTTGTGTTTAGTGCACTTTCTTCATCTCACAGTCGTAGTGGCATGACTGACTGACTGTGAGAGAATCTGCACATTATTTTATGAGCACGGCCAGAGCGGTGGAGTGAAAGCATGTACCAAGTGCAGAGGAGGAGACATGATGGAAGGGAGGAGGAGGAAAAAAAGAGAAAATGAGAAAAGACGGACGATGATGTTACGACCCTCCGAAAAATTAAATGATTAGAATCAATAAATTGGCAGTCTTTTGTCGCCATAAAATAGTCAGTGAAGCAGACATTTGAGATAAAGGTAGTTGACAAAAAAACCTGGAAGAGTTCAATTTCAGCGACTCACTCATTTCTCGCAGCAGCGATTCAAGAAACACGAGAGGAAAATTCTCGCCCAAACAATTTCCCTCCTTTCTCTCCACTACTATATTGCTCAGGCCATAGTTTCATCGCTTACGGAGCTGATGAGGGGCAGATGAGAGTTCTGCAAGGCATTCTGTAGCCCCATAGTCCTTTCCAGCCTCCAGGTCTCCGGTAGTGTGAGCTTGGGGCTTTCTCTCGAAAGTATTATACAGATCTCGAGTGAAATTACAGAGTCACACAAGCCAGCAATCAGAGCCGGAGTCGGAGACAACACGTCTGCTTCCATTTCCACTTGGTGAACAAACACCCGCCTATTTTTACACTCCTGTTTCCCTCATCTGTCCCCGCTAATGCAATCATCTACTTGCTTGAGAGCGTAATACGGTATTCCACCACCTCCAGCATCTCTTTTTCCGCAACTTACCATCTCTCTATAGACTGTACACTAGGACTGATGCAGCGCAAGCCATTTCCTCTCCAGTAGTCCTTACTTCTTTCACCCATCCTGCTACTTATGTATCAGAGCTGTAGGACGAGGGGAAATCTGGGACCAATTTCATTCGCAGGATGTCATCTCGTAACAGGTTCTCTCACAAGTCCTGTGCTATGATTTCCTATTTTCTTGGTCTTCTTTCTCTCATCTTCCCCTTTTTCGTCCACTTCTTCTACCTCTGTGCACCAGGCTGATCTTGTGGAATTGCCGCACGTTTCCCTCTCGATCTTTTCTCACTACCGGATTTGTCTCGCATTTGGTCGCTCCATCCTCTCACTTTGCCGTATGGAGGAGGAAGGTGCTCATTCTAACCCTAATTCGGTGTCGACATGCGCTCATTTTCACAGCTTCTGATTCAGTATTCTTCTGCTACAAGGACTGATTGCCCTCTTTTCCGGTCTTCTCTTCCTTTCTCCTGCTTTCGAGATGGTCGTAGCTTGTTTCACTCCTTCCTGTTTGCCCATCCTTGGAGGAAAAAGTATCTTCTCTTCCACCTCCTCACCGCAAAATTCCACCTTTTAACTCCAAACCAAGTGCCATTTTTCAGCTCCAGCACCGTTCACACTACTCGCTTGACTGCCCGAAAACCTTCCCGTCATTTTCTCAAGTATTGATAACTGTCACACGAGACTTGAGTAACAATTATTCAACAACTGCCGAGTAATTTATGGACTTTAGTTTAATCCACGTGCCCCGCATCACCAAACGACGGTTCTCATCAACATGCTGGTGATCCTCTTTCCAGTCTTTCTCGGGCCATGCAAGTTTTTAAACTATGGATTTAAGCTAAGCTCTCCAAAGGTTCAAGAACGATGACGAAATCGAAATATAACATGAGCCCATTATTTTTCTACGTTTGTTTTTGAGCTGCTCCAGTAGGTTCTTAAGTATAGACCAGATTGTAGGTCTTGAAATAACGAAGCACTAAGTAAGAAAGGTATACGAAGGCTTGCCGTGTGGAGGAATGGCTGCCGTCAATTTTTCACTGGGCCTGCTCCTTGTAGGTTACAATCATTGGATGCCTGCTGTTATCTCTTAGGTGGGCCTGTCGACTGATCCGAGGTAACGACATGTGAAACATGTCATCCCACTCTAGTTCAGTCTTCTCAGCATCACCTCAATCTCTTGGAGAGGTAGTTATCCACCCAGCCTCCCCACGACAAATAAAAGACAGAGAAACAATCCCTTTAGACAATCATCCGCTATAACGAATTTCATTCCGAGGGATCAACCAGCCTCGTTAGTAGCTAGACAAATTTAGAAGGATTACGTACGTATTTGATTGGTGAGGAAGCATAGCACCTGACCATACTTTGTTCCCGGTTCAGTGCAGTATGCACAGGTTGACTTGATACAGGTGTACGGCCGTACACCTGTAATGCTGCACTAGCGATTTATCTGGACTGCTCGTTAAAGACCTGCTGCACTTGCCCGGTACA
>VRMD01003688.1:0-10460 GCA_009872375.1 Sminthurides bifidus | reverse complement strand
CAGAGCTTCCTGACTGTCCAGTCAGAGTGGCTGTTAGGGAATCAGCCCTGAATTACAGTTTCCGACCGCCTTTTATACCTGCAGTCGGCCAGTTAAAACAATAACAGCCCTATTAATAGCAATGGGAGACTGAGAGGCTTACATTTCGGTTCGAAATAATGAGCGACGGAGTTAACCCTTCTCTACATAAGTCGCCAAAGCTTGCTAAATTGCTATTCTTAAGCTCGCGTTACATTTGTGCAATAGCAGCGGTTCATTATGTTTAGAAGACTTAATTTTCCACATCAGCTACTAAAACCTCAGTTAAGGTAGTACAGTAGCTCGTAGGTTGTAAAATTGTTCATAATCTTCAGCTACATAATATCAATTTTTGCAATTTCGCTTTCATTTACACTGGAAAAAGTACGCGCCAACGTTGGACTGCCATAACTTAACCTCGACTCGATGTACTGATTTAATTCCCCGGCCGCGTAATACTTTCCAGTTCATATATTCTTCTAATCGAAGTGAAACTAAACGGTAACTGCTATATGTGAAACCACAGAGACAAACCGCCATAAAGTAATTTTGAAATCGCAAAGCGTAATTTGTGAACATGTCGGAAATTCAAAGTAGTCCTTTGAACATGTATGACATTTTCCTCGGACTGGCTTCATCTCGTAGAACATTCGCTGTTCTTTCCCTTTCGTTTGAAGGTGTAACAAGAGATTGGGTCAGCTTGAGCATGTTTCGCAGATGTAAAACGGTGGTTGTGATTTTCGCTATTTGTTATACATACCAGGTGTATTTTCGCAAGCTGATAATTCTAGTTCCAAGGCATAGATTTTGTGGATTTTCGCACCAACTTCTCGTGTTCCCATATGGAAACTGTTGCACAACACGCACTGTAATTCAAGTACCGTGTGATAATTTCAGTGTGCAAAAATCCCACAAACGTTTTGCTCTCACTAATGACAGCAATTTTGATTTGTCGCTCAATCTTCAGGGTCTTGGTTAGTACATACGTCGCACTGCAGTTAAACTGTTTAACTTATGGTGCATACCTGTTGTGGAGCAACAAGCTATGAATGATATGTGCATCGGCGTGAAATATGAGTTCAATGTTCACCTGGTCACAAGGATAGGAAGGACTAGTAAAGACGAAAGAGCAGATGCAGAATGTGAGATGTGACGGCCGAATGAACAACTTTTCGTGTCTTTGTATGTCTCCTTACGTTTGTTGATGCAGATAAATTCCTGCACCCACGCACAGGTACTGTGCCATATGTTACAGTTACTTTAAGAGTTGACACTGATTGTTTACTCAAATTTTGCAAGATGATCAAGCTTTGTCAAGGACAGGCACACATTTTGTGTTCAATGTACCCTGATGTTGATAACCTAGCAGAGGGTTACGAAACTTTACGTTTGGAGGCTGCACTCCAGACCTTGTTTGTTATGACGCAGAGGTGAGCATAAAGGCGATGGAAGAATCTCGTAAAACATGTTGACAAATCAAGCTGCACTTGGTTTCAGAAAAAAATATGGCATTGACAGAACTGTAAGGAGGATCACATCTTGTTATGACGCAGACGTGAGCATAAAGGCGATGGAAGAATCTCGTAAAACATGTTGACAAATCAAGCTGCACTTGGTTTCAGAAAAAAATATGGCATTGACAGAACTGTAAGGAGGATCACATCCAAAGAGCCTTTATGACCTTTAGTTATTAGCTATAAATCGGGTTAATAGTAATGGATTTAACGTTGACATTTTGCGCTGCTGACACATTAGTATCGTGTGCAGGTGATAGCACGTAAGGTCAATTGGTCGAGGTCAATTCGTAAGAGTCGATTGGAATTGAAGTAGGACTGAGACGAAATGAGGGACATTAAAAATCTAGATGAGCCTCGAAGCTCACAGTACTAGCGACAGTGCAGCTGCATGAGCTGAAATTGGTTGCCATGGAAACGAGAGTTGAGATGCGTTAATGGAAGTGCATGGTTGTCGTTCGGGGGGATTCTCATCTCCAGAGCAATTACAGGTAGACTGCAGACTGCATTAGTGAAATTATGGCTTTGTTAGTGCAAACGTTCCCCTGCGCACCTCATCTGAAAAAAGGAAGAAGGCTAGCAACTAATGATTCTGGAGGACGCTTTGTTTTGGCAATTACGCGAAATTTGACTTGATAAGGCTTTTTTCCCTTTTCATCTTCAAAGGTGCTCAAACTACACGTAGTGGTTCAAAGTCACAGTCCAGTAGGGTTTCGTCACTCGGCCGAGAAACTACATAACCTTCAATGAAGGGAGATGAAATCATGAGAGCGTAAACAACTACGCCTGAGAGACATATGAGATAAGACGGCCATCTTTCCTCATCACTAGATCAAGATCAACGAATCCCAAGGGGAGGCAGAGGACGTTAAAGTGCATACTAAACCTTCCCAGGCTACCGCAAGTAAGCACGATGTAGGCAGGTAGACACAGGTGAGAAGATTTTTCTAGACCATTGTCAATTGTTTAAGGTGGCAGGCCGGTGACCTGCCCACTAGCGGCAAGATGCCCATGTCAATTTCTATGGCAATGGAGCAGGGACTGTAGGGATTGAAGGATTGAATACTAAGAGCTAACGAGTTTTTTTCACTGGACTGCAAAATTATTTCAGGACGGAATGTGTTTAAACTTGAGTGAAGTTGATCAAATGCAAAAACTGCTTATTTGCGATTCTATCAGCGTTTCTTCACATTGGAGTAGGGAAGCTTACGATGATGTTTGGCTCTCATTTCATCCACATGATCTCTCGATCCCGATCAGGTTTGGCAAGGAATTTCAGCAGCTGGATATTGCCAATTCCAGGATTGTTGTTATGCGGCCAAAGAGTTGTTTGTGAAGGAAAGAATCTCGGCCTGTGTCTAAAAGAGCAAGCAAGCTCCGATCCAATCATCTCTCAGGGAAGATGTAATCCAAAAGCGAGTCTACGTTTACGACTGGTCCTGAGCAACGCATAAAACTTGTTCTCCTTGGAAATAATGGTAGGATTTTTTCGCCAGGATTTCGCGAGCAAAACATTAGCAAGAAATTCCGCTTCCCGTCGCTTGGGACGCCAGGTTCGGCTTGCAAAAGCGAGAACTGCTATTTAGTTCACAAAGATGGACAGAAAATTAGATTTTGAAGGTTAAGATTTGCTACAGGCTACTTAATACTAATGTGCATGCAATTGTGATTCGCAAGAATGGCGGGCTAATAACTATGCAATCAGCAACATCTCGTGCTTTAATGACATTTCCTGGAAAGATTCTCCATGAAAAATTTCGTAATGCACTAGCCAACAGTAGTTAAAAGGACTTTAAATGGTTAGCTTTCCTGTTTTTGCCTGAATAATGAGTACCTTTATGACAGTTACTGTACAGCAGTTGACTTTTACTGGCATTTAGATGCATTTCCTATCTTGAAATCTAACAAAGCCCATTGAACTAAGCTGAAAATACGTCGTGTCCAGTTCTCCATGTCAATTGTGGCTCACTGAATTGAGAGACTACTGTGGTCCATCTATCGTACAAGGGGACTAGCCACTAAGGGCAGTAAGCAAAAATTGGCTCTAAAGTATGACCTGTTTTTCGATTCAAATCTTAATAAAATTAACAAAACTAATAACTTAATTACTCTAACTAAATTACTTGCTTTCCCACAAGCCTTTTGCAGAATTCATAATCAGCTACAGCAGGTACCAGTGCACTACCAAGATTTCAAAATGAGAATAGTAAGCCAACGCATAAGTCGGTAGGAGGAGCTGGATTTTTCAAAACTGACAATGAATGAATTATTGTTCTCCCCCTCCTAGTAAGAATGATTCACTTTCACATGCTTTTATTATCCATTATCCCCAGTTCGCAGCTCACATGAAGCAAATTGGACACTAATTAGGTAATAGCTAATGTCTTATTAGTATTCGCTGTGTACAATGCTGCCGAATCATCTTTAATTCCTACATCTGTGGGATCCAAATACGCCGGTATGTGCACGCGATTGACCTGGTTGAGCAGCGCAGCGATTGAAACGCTGCCGCTGGGTCAAGGGAAAATACCTTGTGATTAAACGCTGCTTAAATACTCTTAGCTTGTGACTCAGCAACAATGGTCCCTCGCTTTATGACCACCATCAAGTAAAGAACGTTAAACTGAACCTAAATCATGGTTATAGGGTTGAGCTTATAGTAAAGGTGCATTTTCATCGTAGTTACAGGACTGAGGTTAAAGGTTTCCAAGTCAAAGGTACATGTCCATTCCATTACGATGAGGCACGAAGCTTGACGTGAGACCTCATCCTGTCAAAGGACTTCCAGCACCTTGCCCTTTCAGCTCACATAATACGGACACCAAGCCTGAAGCAAAGCACTGGTTATAATCAAATGGCCGGTTACTGTTATTAGTCATGCCAGCAGAAGTTACGCAACCACATATCTTTCCGCTTCGTTGCCGCTTTTGAGCTTCTTTTGGGAGACGGAAGATGAAAGCGTTTTTTTAAATTTTGCAATGGGGAATATTTACAGCTCTGAAAGTTTGAAACAACGAGTTCTTTGCATATACTCAAATCACATCAGCCTCGTATTCATCTTGCTCCGTTGCCAGCTTTGTGAGTCAGCTACCCCGTAGTATCTTCACTGGAACATGAGTTGGAAGTTCTGCACTCCCAACTCCCAATCTTCATCCCCTAAGAACAAAGGAATCATCCCCAGGTTTTTAAACTTGAGAGATTGCTCAACTGTAGATTGCATGCTTGCGAAATGTTACCTGGGTTTCCTCTTCCTTGTGTGTAAGCTTGATTATGCGTCCCACGCCAAGCAATCCAGGACCAGAGAACTACCAACGGTTTTTTGTCACCGGATTTCCCACAAGCCAAAGCCGACGGCTTTTTACACAAAAATATTCCCGTGGTTAGTTCAACCCTTGTCGTTTCTTCGACGTTACAAACGATGAGTAATTCGATCCGATTCACTGGACCAATCACAGGACTTCCATCCCCCCACCCCCTGCAACGACCCCACATGACTACTGCAACATCCTATCCGACCTGCAAGGTCAGTTATGCAAATCTAGTTCTCGTCCTTCCTAAAGACGAACAGACACTTGATCAGACCCAAGCCTAGCATCAGAACAATGTGAACATACCCGGCAACGAGATTGCGACCTGTGCTTATGTTTTTGTTTTGCGCATGCCAGCCATCAGGAAAACACACGCTTCCCATGATGACGCAGAAGAGCCTTGGCTCTTCTGCAAAGTCGCTTGCCACTGACTGATGGCAGATCACGTTGAGACGGTAAAGGTTGCGAGCGATACTTGCAAAAAAAGATGCACAAGGAGCAGAATGGGAAACCTAAGTCAGTTAATTAGACCAACAGGTTCTCAGCGTTGGTGAGCCAAGCTTGGACAAAGATAAGATGATGGGCATGAGAATACGTGTGCGGAGCCAAGGTATCGAATCCATGTCTTGTAGTGGGATCTGAGAAGCCGATGAGAAGACCTGTTAGCTGACTAGTTGGCGATTGTTTGATTCAAAACTCATAGAGGTATCTCGCCAAGGCGTGTAAATTCTTCGACAGATGGACAAAAGGAGTAGTTAGTCTTCAGCAGACCATGCAACGCAGTGGTCGTTCTCCATCTTGGCTCTATGAACGTTTGCACGTCGTCCTTGCAGCGCCCAAGTTACGTGAGTGCTTTAGTCGGACCACAGCCAAGCTGTGTGAGTATGAACACAGACCACGTGCTGACATGATAACGACGACGACAGTTGAATAATTGTGTGAGTTGGTGGATTTGTCGTACATACATTCAACATGAGTTTTGTTGAGGCAAATTATAATAATCGTGTATAGTTTTGAAATAATCAGAATTGCATCGATCAGGTGTGTGATCCAATTCCCTAGTTCGCTTCTAAGGCTGAAATCAATCCAAATCTGGGAGAGTGCCATTTGTTGTTGCAATAGTGTTTCCTCAGGTTGGAAGAATTTGTTGCTAGTAGTTCCAAACGAGACAGGGAGCAACTTCTCTCATGCTAGAGGTAAATATTTTTTGTTGTCGGTCTCGTTATGAGTTTTGTATTCTTTTGGAAGGATGGCAAGATTGTGTAATGGAGGAATAAAAGATGTTTCGTGGAAACTTGCTACTGGAGGAATGGGAAATGATCATGCATGTAGATGCGTAACGCGGCAACGAGAAGTTAGCAGGCTTGGGATGGAGCTTCATTAGTGGAAGTTGGAAGGACGTGGTGTACAATGAAGAGTTTTGATTCTTATGATTGCAAAATGCGCTCATAATCTTGAATCATGGCGACTTCGTGACCGTGAAGGTGAACTTGATTATTTATTGCGCTACAGTCCTCTGGGAGTTGTCGTTGTCTGTCAGTTGTTGTTCGGTCAGGGACGCCACGGTGGGGTTTGAGTCACGTGATGGATTTTAATTGCTGTTGATCGTGTTTAAAGCTTGGTTAGAATGGGTTTTGGATTCGATTGTAGCTTCGAATGGCATAAAAGATTCGAAGATGCAATATTGAATGAGAAAAAATATTAGCGAAAAAAAACGTAATTAGAGGGAAATGTCTCCGAATCATAAAACATGTGAAGGAGTAGACAGGAGAGCCGGTGGGTGGGTGGGGGCGGGAAGCCGTGTACGCCAGGTATGCCAGACGTTAACTGTTCTTACAGTCCTATGTATCCGGCTTTTTAGCAATTATAGATTAATTTGCTAATTGGCGTTGGCGGGACTTACGCAACGAATGTCTTTACTGACTGCTATAACGGAAGGTTCGGTACCCGGCTAAATGAGTATGGGAAAGTTATGACCTGCCCTACCGGTACGAAGAATGAGGTGCTATAAAAAACGATCGGGGCTTCCCTAATAAGTACAGTGGTGAGTAGCAGGTACTAGTTTGCCTACTGGTTATGGCGAAAGCCCTTTCTTTGATGACTGGTGGATTGGCAGAAGCTTACAATTCATCGTGAATAGGGGAAGCAAAAAGTCAAGGGTCGAGGAAGTATCTAGAAATGCAATAACCAATCCAGTTTTTGTCGTCACTTGTGCGCTAAAGTAGTCGTGGAGGTAGAAACAAGATTTATCAACCGAAAGCCCATTTTATGTTATGTTATGACATTAAAGAATGTTAACTGTGAAAGCATGTAAGGGAGCAAAGGTCATGGAGCCTTGGTCTAAACGCAGTTATTTTTTATGACAATGCAACTGTCATTAAGTTTTCCATTTGTGACTTTTGAAAATTATTTGCCGATTGCCGGAGCCTAGGTCATTGGAAATTGGACGTCTGTTTTTATTAGTATTGATGATTTATGCGATGCCCCTTGTCCAATGGACAGTCAAGGACTTTTAGCTTAAGGACTCTTAGCTAGCCTTTTCGCACTTGTGTTTCAGGTTGAATTTGAAGCTGTGTATGTCATGTCATTTAGTTGAATTTTATAGAATTCGCGGTTAGAATAATCTAAAATTGAATTCAAGTCGTTGGTTGGAAAGGTGATAGGGTCTTCCGGGTAGAGGACTGGGTTTAGCTATTTAAAATGACGATTTAACTGTCATGTAACGTTTTTCATTAGCTCCTGTTTCCATACCAATTCCCTAAGCTAACTTTTGCAGTTTTCATAAATAGCATAACAACCACTGCAAATCCAAGTATGACATAATTACATCCTTGAAGGCAGTAGTTGCATCTGTCATAAAATTGGTTTCGTGGAACTCATCTAGTGATGATGCATTCCAAACCTGAAAATTAGTCAATCACCAGCTGCAAATTACCTGATCCAATACAATTTCTGTTCCAGGTATACCTATGACCTAATCTATCTAACAAAATGGGGAAGTTTAAATCTCGAAGAACCTGGTCCCCGGGAAATGGGATGCCACCAATACAGTAAGTTTTCTAACCTTTTTTTCTTTCATGACCAGCATGACAAATGACAATTGACAAATTACAATAAATGACATGCTAGTACCATGATTGTTTTTCAATTGTCACGTACGAAGAATTTGTTTGACGTCAATACGCATCTCGTAAACTGAACCATAGGCCAACCCACATTGTTTGTGTCACCACACCAATACATTGAGCCAACACTTACAGCAAAGACTTTTAATTCCCAAGAAACTGGCAGTGTCATATTCACTTCAATGTATAGCAAGTTAAGATACTTAACATACTGCCACTACCAGTGTGCCATCGTTACTTCGAAGCCACGAAAATCAGCAATTAGCACACAATAGCCAATTTCGTTGTCAATTTGGTCAACGCAGCCTCTAACCCAAAGCCGCAAAGTACAAATTCATCAAGCATGCTTGCAGAATCAGAATCTGAGACAATTCTCAATTTACCAAAAAACTTTTTTTGCTCATTTCGCATATTGGCAAACTGCAATTGCAAGTATTGCAACACTGGAACCTTAACAAGTTTCCTAGAAAATGAAAAGTACGTAATTCACAACGAATGATTGGCGATCTCGGCCACAGTCATTACGGCAGAGAAGAGCCGTGTCTATGGCGCATAAGAAATTGCGCAACCGCCTCATCCACAGTCCTTATGTCAGAGTCGAGAGCGAAGGTGAGCACAATGAAATGGCACATACAATGGCAAAAGCTCTCATCATCTCATGAGGAAGGCTGCACTTTAATAAGGCAGGGCAAGGTGGATGGAGCTCCGTGGAAAATTCACTATGACTTCCCTCCTTCACTTCTCGTTAGTTTCAAAAGTGATTCACAAACGTTGCATTTCGTTTCAAAACGATATGTGCACAAGAATGCAAGCTGATTACACACACACAAACAACTCTGAACGGTGGTCAAAGCCGTGCCACATGCCTCAGTTCCTGCTAATGAAAGCCACACACCCATGCAAGTGTCCATACAAGTGGTATGGTAAGACTTGTAATTTTTTCTGCAAGCCCTCAAGATAAGTGTTTCCTAGCATGCAAACTGCAATGCAATTCCACTACCTGAAAAGCCAGACTGTGTATTTTACGATACAGGACACGTACAGGTGTGTAAAGGGATTGAATTGAATAACCACGTGGACACGCATTGAAATTTGTGTGTGTATGCACTTAAATCATAAATTATTCTTGCGCAACAGCCCATCATCTCTCGTCTTTGAATCAAGTTTGAATTTCTGCATACAAAGGAATTACGCATCCTTATCTCGTGCTTGTTATTTTTCGCAGTGGCCCAAACTGAGCCGAAATCATGACTCGTATGACTGTCAGTAGGTAAGAAATACTAGGTCAGTCGGCTGGGAGTGGATATGCAATACATATCGACTTGTAAAAGATGCCTTGGAAGGAGTGCAGTGAGAAAATGCACTGAAAGCAAAACAGTAAATAGGAGTAAAATTATCTTTTTGGTCTTGCACCATGCTCATTGAATCGCAATATTGCAGTGGAAAGTAATGATATGAGAAGAGGCGGAAGAATTGCAAGTAACTGTTGTTCCATTAACATTGCTGGGTTGCCGACTGAGGAACAGTCGGGTACAGTTGATGGAGTCAAGCGCAAATATCATTTTATGGTGCAATATGCATAGAGAGCTTGATTCGAGATGGTGAAGATGGGGGGGGGGTGAAGTATTGGGATTTGACAAACGAAAGTGAAGGTGTTAGGGCAAGGAGGCAGGAGTTCATTGGATACGGGCCTGTTACTTCCTTCAGGGTAGGTTTTTTTTTTGCACTACCCACTCTTGATGTTGAGTAATGTCTTCCTAGTCGCCTCAGCATTATGGGTCCTGTTTGTAAAAGGCACGTGTCTTGAGGTTAATTGTCTGGCAGACATCTGATGTAACGGCAGAAGAGAATGTAAAGGAACGTAAGAGCGGATTTGTTAAGGGAGTTTGTAAACTCCTTGGCGAAAGACATGAAGGGTTACCATTAGCTGACTGATCAAGTTCATTAAAGGTTTCAGGATAATGTGAGCACATGCGTTACGTGGTCTGACAGGATACTTACGTGACATCAGATTTTGGGGGGTCAGACACTGATTTCCATTTAAGACAATAGAGAAAGTTGGGGATCACCACGGGAATTGGATTTTAGGAAGACACTTTATCGGCATTCATGATCGGAGTCCCTGGTCACATCCGGTTTAGGGTCAGACAGGAGGTCAGGAATGACATCAGAATGACAGACAGCTGTATGAGGATAACAGTGAAAGTCCTGGTGCTAGGAGACGCTTTTGAATTACGCCAGCCATGTAATTGCTTTGTAGGTGACAGGTGACATGCATCAGAGACCGGAGATATCAAGCCCGACTTAAAATTGAAAATGTTGTTGCCAAGGAAGTATCCCGAAATGAAAGAAAAGTGCCTCGTTACAAGTAATTAATGCAATGTTTTTATTGATGATTTCAGAGAAAGAGACGAGCAGAAGCATCAGACGACTGGCTTCGAAAAGTTTAAATTGTTGTTGTGGAAAAACTACAAGATTCAAATCCGTCATAATGT
>VRMD01003687.1:0-10461 GCA_009872375.1 Sminthurides bifidus | reverse complement strand
AAAGGTTAGGTTTTTTTTTCATTCATGGAAAAGGAACCCATTCCAGGCAATTGATTTTCGGCTTTTGGCAAGCAGACTTGACTTTGTGAGAAATTTTTGTAAACATTGAGTCAACTGGTAGAAGAAAAAGGTTTCAAGAGAGATACGGTTTCATTGCAATGAATGCAAATCCTTGAGCAGGGTTCGCTTTCATGAAGGCTTACAAGATGCTTGGATGGAGTAGTTCGATTCGATGGTTTGGTGGCTGCTGATGGTATCGGAAAAGTGGTGCAGTTTCTTAAGCATACCGGGAATAAAGTGCTGAGCGAATCTGCATCTTAAGCTTTCATGGCAAGGGATTAATGTGATCACGGATAGTTAATAGTTACGCGGGAAAACATTGAAGAATGGGAAAATCTACGTCAATAATGAGCTCCGTTCTGTTCACTGACTTTGCACAATAGAACCAGAGGGTTGACACCAACCATAATGTTTTCGGACGTAAGTGAAACTTGAATGTTCCCATGGGTCGTGTGCCCTCCCCTTTGCTTCTCTATCAAGTAGGCCTTTCACAACTTGCTCGTAAAATCACACCGAGATATGTACACGCGCCTCCGACCCGAAGTCAAACACGCTTCTATCTCCCACACCCTAATTCAATGATGATGAATACCGTTCCCACTTGCCCTCGCCTGGTCATTTGATATCCCATTTCAGGGATGTAGGCTCCAAACAAGATAATTTTGCTCTTCGCCAAAAAGTCAAGTCAATCCATGGGTATTGTACTCTAGTGGTGAGCAAGTTAGGTCTACGCATATTATCTAAGAGATACTCTAGACTAAGAGATTTTTTTGTTTACAAAAGTTATTTTTCGAGTTGTAAAAAAAATTACAGAAAATGTAAGCAAACCCTGATTAGGAAGCAACTACTAACACAAGGTCTCTTTGAAATCTTGGTCCTAGACCTTTTAGACGCCGGCAATGTATCGCATAACATGCTGGCCGACGATTTTGCAGGGGATTGAGAAAACTAGTGAAAAGTACAGCTTCATCAAGAAATAAACCCCATACCCGCGACCACCAACCGGGTACTCATGACCTCGTGCGTATGATTACTTGAAAAATTGTCAGGGATCAAAAATTCGGCTTGTAACCCCTGCCTCGAATCTCGATTCAGTTGCCTTACATCAGAGCTTATGTGAATTGCTACTGCAAAGACGAAGCACGAGGGAACGTTGCTTTCCACCCCTTCTATGTCGAGCTCCGCTTGAAAGCCCGTCTTCAAGTCTTCAGAACTTACGTGAATAAAATATGCAAGTTCAAAAACCACTACATACTGCCACACTAGAGTCTTATGTTAAGCGTCTACCTTCCTCATACGAAAAGACCGATTGATTTCTTGTAATCAAAATATTGTAACAAGATGTTGCAACAATATGCAAGTATTATCGTGGGCATTAACCTTTGTCTTCTAATGACTTATTTCTCGCATAGTTCACAACATGTACAAACTGAAGCCACAAGTCTACGACATGGCTTTCACATTTCCACCACGTCTGCTCTCTAAGTCTTTGCCGAGCTTGATTCTATGTTGTTTTTAGCGCTACTCTTCGCAACACGCTGTCTGTCTAACGATTTCGCCCTTTTCATTCATCAACGTACTTTTTAGATCAGAGGACGGCAAAATGAAGCTTTGGTAAGGCCAAATTTATCCTTAATTCTATACTTCATCTAGGCACTAATTTGGAAAAATTAATCCGGAAGAACATGATTGTACTCTATAAGTTGCAGCATCAGATAATCTTTGATATCAATCTCATTATCTTCCTGTGCTAGTATTGCTGTCATTTTCTGTTGTATTTGAATCCTGTAGGTCAGTTCTTACTGTTTCCTTCCTGTTTATAATGGAACTGCGCCAAATCCGGGGCAAGGCCGTTGAAATACTGCAATCAGCTCATATCGAAGATAAGCCCTCTTTAAATATACTTGTGGAAATGTGAGTGAATTGGTTGATTTAATTGCCATGATGTAATTTTACCTGCATTTTATTTACTCGTCTTGCAAAACCATGGAAATTTGGTATTGAATCTGTGCTCTCAACCGGATTCTTTACAGGAAAACTGACAGTGATGACGCTTTAGCGCGAGTTGCTCGAGTGCCATTACCAAGAGGTCCTCCACGCTTCAGAAATCAAACAACGCCAAGGCCTGAACCTGGCTGTTATGCGTGGAGGGTGAATTGCACAAAGGAACCAAAACGCTGTTGCAGAGGCTTCTTGTGCCTTCATCTACAAAGGGAAGCATAAGACATGTCAACCCAAGATATACGGCGTTCATGTCAACGCGACCACCCCTTCAATACCGATTCCTTTTACGACGCCGGAGCATGACTACTATGGAGACTATGTTTATGATGAGTACAATTATGAATAAAAATAGCTTGAAAATTAAAAGAAAATTGTTTAAAATTTGGGTAGCTACTGAACAGATCACGTAGCTACTGTGAGGACTTAGGAACAGTTGCCGCAAAGGTAGACAGATTGTATAGCTAAAAGACTGAATATGGAAGTCAGCGTTCGCAATAGAGACCGGATGAAAGCTTTTGCACGTGTGTCCAAGACCTCATGCAATCTTGACCTCACAGCTATAATTGCCATGGCAACTAGGATGAACTATCGTAGAGATGCTGTAATATGTTGTAATCTGACTCATTCCTACAGTATTTGGCTCGGAATTGTTGCAGATTTCTGCGATGAAAATGGTGATTAAGAATCTGAACGTGGAAAAAATAGTTTTAAGGGAATGAGAGACATGTTAAATGATTTCTGTTCGTCAAATAAAAGCTCCTGTTTGGTCCTGCACCGGAGCATGAGATCTTTTAAACGCAATCATTACAGTGACACATTTCGGAAACGGCGTGTATTCTACAAAGAGAAAGTCAAAATGGCAAGGACTTGCAAGAATGGTAGCGAAGAAGGAAAGTCAAAAGAATTACTTCTTGGTAATTTCACCACCGCCAAAGCGCTTGGCAAAGAGCGTGGCTCTAAAGTCGGCATTGACTTGTGTAATTTGACTTTTTGCTTCAAGTGGGAGTAATCACTGGCCAAACAAGGGAACATTACCCACGCAAGCATTGTACACAAAGGCACTAGTTGAGTATGACGCCAAATGAATCTTGGTATAATGGTACCGAGGTTTTTGCCAGGCAAAGCTCTTGTTAGAGACGATACATGAGGGGCACAGCGGTCGTCGCAAGCTTGACTGGCTTGTTAGCAAGCTAGTTTGTGGCCTTCGTTACTGAGCTTGATTTCACTTAAGCGTGAGAGCTATAGAGTAGTCTTTCAGGAAGGATGAGTCAAAGGAAAAGTAAAATCAACAACAATGAAAGACTGGATGGAGATTAATGAATTTCACAATGAACTCAATTCCATTGAGAGCAATTTCACGGATGTCGGCATCCGAGATCTTCCAGATTTTCCACTCAAATAATGATGAATGATCATCTTTTGCCTCTTTTCACTTTGTCTATGCCCCTCATTCACTTCCACCTCTGTACCTCCAGCCTACCCATCCCGCGTCGTAAGCTAAGGGTACATGCAGTTCTCCTGCTGAACTAAGGACCCACCGTACTTTCCCTTTCTTCGTAGCCTGCTCGGTTTTTCTACAGGATGATTTGGTTCTTACGACCGTAAAGAAAAATGGAGCTTGCAGTAACTTTCTGTGGTGTAAGTACACCTTACGTGGTTGTGGAGCACGGTAGACAGAAGGACTTGCCGAGCAATCAATCTGCGAATCAATACCAGAGTTGTGAGCGACAAGCCATGATTTCCTAAGCTACAAACTCCATTTGCTTTCTCTCTCTTTCTTTCAGCGCTTTCTTTCTCTCTCTTCCTGCATAAGAAACAGCATTTGGCACAAGTTCCAACCACAGTTATCTTGCACCGCACTGGAATTGAATCTTCCCTGAGGGGGTTTACATGCTATTCGTTTATACGCGCTTTCCCCATCATTAAATCTTGTTAAGGTTTCCCCCAGTAGAAATTGATCTGCGATTTCAATCTCTTTCTTCCTCGGCATGCCAACTTATCTTCGGCTCGGATCCCTGTGGATTCAATGTCTACGCTGTCTAAATAATAGACTTGGATTATAAATCTAGATGGTGCTATCAGACAGCTATTGAAATAATGTGGGAATAGTGTTCAAACAGCTTTGCTATTCTCCAATCTCTCTAGTAGAATGGTTGAGTGAAGCAATCGATACTTTTTGACATTTTAGCTCTATCGAAAAACGTTTTTTTTTTCATTTTAGGAAACCACGATTCAAGAATCACGATACATAAACACACACAACTGAGAAGCGAGTTGGGGCTCACCGTTTGTATTACTGCTACTGTTGTTACTACTGGTTCTTTTGTCCGATGAGGCGTTGGTGGCAGCAAGGTCAATGGACAGGCGATCTTCAAGATGAGAATTCAGTGAGGAGGAGGAATGCGGATGATGAAGATGATGATGATGATGGGAATGGTGGTCAATGAGATTGAGGTCAGCGTTCGCGCTGTTACTGCCGTTCGTTCCGTTTCTACTTGAACTAATGACGGCGGGGTTGCCACCTCCCCCGCCTGAGCTCGACCCTCCCCCGGAGGATGCGGAGTGACTAGGGAAATTCATACCCATGCCCATGCCAACACTGGGTAAAGCACTGAAACTAGCACTAAAGTAATTTCTACTATCTCGGGCTTCAGCAGTGAGAACAGCCTTGGCTTTCTCTACAGATTGTTTCAATTGCTCAAATGTAGACATTCCCCCACAGGCTATTGTTGGGAGCCGGTAGGTGCAACCCGTGGTCCAATCATTCCCATTACATTCTTCCGTTTTGATCCCGAAAGGATTCATACCTGAGAGAACCAATTCATATTAAATTATTTACTCTCCCGTCCGTAAAACCACTTGCTTTTTCCCATTACTTGCCTTACTGTAATTTGCCCAGCTATCTGCCTTGACTTCCGCCGTGCACACAACCACCATAATCCTTCAATACCTAAAATTTCCACGGGGCTGACCTGCTCCTACTTATTTCCATCGTCACAGCATTGGTTGCCAAGGTTACTGAGAAATCTACATTCCTGCCTGCATCTATTTTCTCATAGCTGTAGTCTAGGATAGAGTCGAACGCTGAGCAAGTGCGGAGATAAAAGCAAGAGACCGAGAAAGTTAGTGAGAGAGAAAGAGATTAGAGAGAAAAAATGACAAGGCACTCAGAGCGGATTTAGGCTACGAAAAATTTGCATATCTTTATAACGTCGTTAGGAATCGCTAGACTCTGATGACATCCTGAAACGATTTACTCGAAAGTACGTGGAAGCTATTGAAACATTTTTATGGCCTGCTATCTCCTAAGACCTTCGTCTTATTAAATGTATTCTTGTCTTCATACTAAGGGATTCTAGCCCGTAAGCCATATTGGTGCCTGAGGTCATTACAGATTTGCAGCATCGCTATATTTTTCGCTAGGTTGAACATTTGAATTCAACATTTTGTCTGTCGTAACGGTCGGCCTTTTCAAGACATAAGCTAGAGATTCAGTTATGTAAACCGACGTCTCACAGACAGTAATCCTGGTTATCGAGGAACTTATGAGCTCACAGTAAAATTGTGGAGTTCGACTAATACGACTTGCGAGGGAAATAAACAAATTTTGGCACAAGAAAATAGACATAGTAGTCCATCAACCGGCACGAGCCAACCAGCAAGGACAACGTTCATGACGATTTGTCAAACGACTTTTTTCTACTCCCGATTTTTACGGCACCGTAGTCCGGCAATAAATCTATGCGTTATTCTGACATGTTAAAAATATTAGGTCCTACTACGGTTACTACAAACGTACACCAACACTGTACGCCATGGAACAAACGCCCACGTCTGATATCATCATCAGTCTATGGTTCACGTACGACTTGGATCATCCTGAAAGGGAGNCACCAACACTGTACGCCATGGAACAAACGCCCACGTCTGATATCATCATCAGTCTATGGTTCACGTACGACTTGGATCATCCTGAAAGGGAGGGCATAAGAACTCTTATCTGTACGCAGCGTTTATGCTGCTAGTAATAAAAGATTAAGCTTTTTGGCCGTCACTAAAATTTTATGAAAACTTTGACTAAATCTCAAAGGATGTTGATTTACTCGAATACCAAGAGCTACAAATTTTGCTATTCTACTTGCTGTAAGCTAGATTAGGAACCATCCCCAGGCAAAATCTTCTCAATACCCCCTGCTCTTTCCATGTTGAAAGAAACTCTTAGTCGGTTATTCAATGGCAATGCCTTGCCACTTCTTGGTAACCCCGGCGGGTCCGGGAGTAAACAATACTTTAAATAGGTAGCTTATACTTTCTACAAGTTCAAGATCGGGTAAGAAACCAAGGTTGAAGGGTTTCCCGAAACGCTGGATGAAAAAAGCTTTCCTTACTCACCTACTGAGGAAGATGTCATGGGTCCACTGACTCCTGTCATTCCACCTCCGCTGGACATCCGTTTTAGATCCAGTGCAGTCTGATATGAACAAGACGTGTCGTACATCTGGAGGCTATTCCCCGTCGCAGCTACCATTGCACTAGCTGACGACATCCCATCGATTACTTCCGCTCCTTTCAAAACTCAACTTTTCACGGCTGACCTGTTCTTCAAGTCGATTAGATGGTGTCTTCCTAGCTGACTTCCAGTCAATCCTCAAACTCTTCAAGATCCAAAGGCCAAAAGTCAGGATGGGGGCTGCAATATATCAAAATGTAACCTGATTAACGAGTCAGGATTGCTGCAACAAAATAGAAATATAGTACGACTCAGCGCAATTAAAACAGTCAAGTATTAAAATATAAACCATGGCTATATTTACCATGGCTCTGTCTTAACAATACATGGATCTATATCATCTATAGTTTAGTTTTAAAATCCCAGCCTACTTTTAATCTTATCACTACCAGTGCAACCAGTTCAACGTCACGTGAGCCAGAATTAGATGCCCATCTGAATGCAAATTTTTGTGGCAACGGCGAGTAAGAAGATGAATTCAAATAGCGCGTGCAGCGAAACATACTTGTGTGAAAACCATATCTCGTCATCTGCACTGTATATGCACCGACGGAGGAAAATTAAAAAAAGGCACACGTCCAGCCCCGCTAAACTGTCATTAGAACACCTCAAGTTCTTAATTACATCTACTGTGCAACTTATGACCTTAAGCTTCCATTTCGTTTTGTGCTGTAATTTGTACATGCAAGACTTAGAAGAAATCTTGACTTGGGCGTGAGACTTGGACATGAAATGGTGACTTGCCTCAGTCGCTTACTTTGCCAGTCAACGTACACGATTCACTTTTTAGATGAGATCTCAATAAATCAACACAACGTGTCCCGCAAAAACGGTGAATTTGTTTCTAAAACGCTCCTACATTCCTAATCTCGCTCACTGATCAGACAGATATCCGTCTCGCGAGCTTGAATTGTGTTCACGTAGCTTCAGTGCTTCTTGCCTTTCCACTTTGCCGCTTGCATGTACTGCTTTCACCAAATTGGTAAATCAGTGCATGCATGTTCTCTTCGTACATAAAAATAATTAGGTGGACGCATTCGTCTCAGCTGATGTTGGCATATTACCGTATGCACGTATCGTTGCAAGTGCAGCACTCCATAGGCTAAGCCAACACCATATTCACAACCTATGAGCTCGCAGTGGCCATGTTTCTGCTCCACCTGAGCTTGCGAAACTACAAGATTTGGGATTTTGAAACAATTCTCACTCAGAGAGGATCAAAAGTTTCAATTGCGACTACATTGTCTGGAAACAGCTGAATTTGCCAAAGAAGCATTTTGTTTTAGGGCAGGTTCAAAAGGGTAATATGGAAGTCGATCCGCTCCGAGCTGGTGAAGAAACTCGCGTGCCGGCAAATACATAAACTTGTGTCATAGACGACAAGCTCATTTGTTCCCGCGAGTATCTACAAAGCAAACATGCCGAAAACATAATACCTCACACTACATCCATGAAGAGTGCTGCCGAGCAAACATGCGAGCAATGATTTCTTGTGTCATAGACGACAAGCTCATTTGTTCCCGCGAGTATCTACAAAGCAAACATGCCGAAAACATAATACCTCACACTACATCCATGAAGAGTGCTGCCGAGCAAACATGCGAGTAATGATTCAACGATTAACTTGCACACCTTTTACACCTTACCCTCGCGTTCTTTCACGAGAAAGCAGAGGCAATGTTCCCTCTCACAATCGCCCTTTTACAGTCTCTCACTCTCGCTCTCCCCCTCCCTCACCTTCTTGTTACACTCCACTTAAATACCTGGCCAACACTTTGACTACAACAGACTGGCTCCCGGCAGGTAAAGATCATCCACCAACTGATTACCACCTTCGCTTTAAGGGAAAAAAATCCTTCCCTGGTAACTTTCAACCCTGTTCAGGGTTGACTCTGTGGGGTAAAAGTTATTAAGAAGAAGGAAGAAAATGTTCTTTGCGTAACTCGTGCTCGCAGGAGGTGATTTACCAGTTGTAGTTGGAAGAGAAACTTGCACTCATCCTCGGCCATGGACTGGGACCGAACTTGGAACCGCTGTCAAAGTTGAGCTTGGAGCAGGCGAGTGAAACAAGTGACGAGGAAACACATTCACCGACTAATGCCCGCCATCAACAACAGCGAGTCATTAATAGTAGCATAAGACCATACTGGAGCGAAAGAGAACTCCCAACAGGCAGACATGTGCCAGCAAACAGAATCAAGGTGGAATAACAATCCCCTCTACGATTCCCTCCGGTAGCCGGAGCATATAATGATCCATTTTCTCTCCACAAGCCTCAAGTACTGTATCTTGGAGAGTGCGAGATGTTTCTCGCTTTCCTTTTGTCCTCAAAGCGCTGATTTCCTCAAAAGATGCGACAAGAACTCACATGGAGTTTCTTTATGAATTTTTGATTTTTTCCACCTACTGAAAAGGGAACTTAAAGCCTAGAAGTTGAGACTGAAAGAGATGTAAACTATAAAAAATGAGCATGCTCTCAGTCGGTGGTTGTTTTGTAGGAGTGGGTTAAAATTTGTGCTTCTTGCACGAAACGAAACTCGATCGTTAGCTTTATCTTCTCGGTGTGGGAAGCATGCAAAGCAAATAAAACCAGGACAGAAAGGATTGCTTCCACCAACTTTATTATCCAAGCAGGCCTTGTCTTGAAATAGCAATCGTCTGCTCTTACGTGTCAGAGCTGCACAACTTGGAGAAAGAAAGCAGTGAAAGGTGGCACATAAGAACAAAACGTTTTCAGAGCACCTCACGATCGTAGAGAAAGAAATGTTTACCCGAGCCATGTTACAGCACTCATTCACCATTCATGGTACAACGTGTACGACACCTTAAAGCTTAAGTGCAGGCAAGTCCGTACTAACTGCATGCAGAACAAAGGTGGAGTAGTAGTAGGTAGTAGTAGCAAGTAAATTTTATTGATGCTCGCTCGCATGTATTCCTTCACAGGGTTTCGAGGGTGAAGAAAATCTTTTAAGATACTTTCAGCCTGTAAAACACCAGGGCAGAGGCCAAATTGCCTGATTTAACAAATACAGCTACAAAGTAAACTAGCTGGCGGCACGTAAGCCTTTATTGTTTCCAAGGCTGTTGGCCGTGCTAAGCTAATACGTTTCTCACTCCACACTTTTATCTCTCCGTTTATGAGCTGACTAAAGAGTCATGAAAGAAGGAAAGTAAGGACCAAAGCAAGTTAGTCTGAAGGCAGAAAATATTTACAATCGCCAACAACTTTCTAGTCTCGATGCTCTTGTTATTACAATCAATCAGATTTACCTGAGCAAATTTCCTACCGCCGTTTAAATTAGATACGACATGCATGTTTGCGCATAAACTAACACGAGCTGGCACGTAACCAACCTTCACCAACTGAATTTCTCCTCCTCAAGTGCAATTTCATTCGCAGTCAACGTCAACCTTTGCTCCATGTTTTTTCAATGGCATTTTTTTGGAAAATTTTTAAGGCTTTTCGGTGTATTCATGCAAGACCTTCAATCTAGTGCGTCGATGGCACGTACAAAATATTTAGTTCGTTTCTCCATCACCTTCTGGCTATTTTAGCTTTTGCACATGCATCCAAAAAGCCATGGGAACAAATTTATAACGAGTTTTCGTTTATGATATGGGATTTGCCAAAGGTTATATTATATAATACAACGATTTCAATAAAGGGAAAAGTGTATCAAATGTGCCTATAATTGGACGAAATTAGCGACGTTATCGTATTCTAATACGATTTCAATTGTGTGTTCCCGTTCCTTTCGACTAAAGGACAGGCTGCAAGGTACAATGTAACGAATGAGCGGTGTTCGATTTGCTTTTCGTATCACAGAATCACAGGAATCGCAAATATGTATGATGTTCTGAAACATGCACTGCCTTCATCCCAAACT
>VRMD01003686.1:0-10464 GCA_009872375.1 Sminthurides bifidus | reverse complement strand
CAAGTAAAATGTTTAGCCTTTGTTTGTATTAATGATGCCTCCCCGATAATTTACGACTCCCTCCTGTCCCATTTACAACTCCGTGTCGTCGCAATTCTTCCAGTGGTCGCAGGACCTGTGGATATGGTGAAAACTGTATTGTGATTGCCCATCATTGAGAAGATGAACAGGCCTAGTGGCCTGGGCCCTGGCAGATTCAGCTTCAGCAGTCGGCTCTCAACATTGTATCGGAAGTAAGAAATGCTCCATCCGATGCAATGCATCAGTTTCCTGGCCCATAAGTCTCTGCAGGCGGTGTAACTTGTTTGGTATTCGACAGGAGAAGAATTACAAGTTGTAATTTACAACACCATGTATCCTTGATGTGTATAAACTTGCCGGGGTAATCTCTCATGCAATCCACAAGTGAATAACGTCTTATTTGATTCCATCAGTGGCGAGGAAACATTGCTCTTGTTATCTATTTATTATGTATCATCGAGTACAAACTTTTTGCCAGCCACCCCTGAGGATTTACCTTCCCGGGCTTCGATTTCCGAGCAAACTGTACATGTAGACCAGAGGACAGAAGCTTGGAACCAATGGAACGCATCCCTATTTCAGGTCTCTGGTCTGTTGAAAAGCCCGGGTGAGTTGACTCGAAATAAGCAGGCTGTGAAGATGTATCCGAACCCGGGTATTTTTGCATCGACACAGGGTTGGATTTTTTTCCGAAAGTTTACCTTATTTCCTCTATCATCGCTTTTCTCGGAAGGGGTGAAGCCGCTTGGGTACAGGAAAATGGCCCAGGATGGATGGCTCTCTTGAGAGCGTGCTTCATTTCACTATTTATGTCCATCTCNCAGGAAAATGGCCCAGGATGGATGGCTCTCTTGAGAGCGTGCTTCATTTCACTATTTATGTCCATCTCCCTCTCCTCAACTCAATTACACATTACTCAAGCATCATTAGCCATAAGTCAACACTGGGATACAGGCTTCACAGTGTACCCGGTTCCGGGTTTTTTTTCGCTTTCTTGGTCTGGAGCTGTGAAATAAGGGACAAGTGTGAAAGTGTCGTGATGTTTTCGGTCTTTGCCAGGGTTGCTGTCACTTCATCTATTTGGAGTTCTAATTAGTGGAGAATATGAGGGACGGATTCAATGCAAATGATGATTCCACAGTGTGAAAAAACTTAAGAAATAAATTCAAATGAATTACGATTTTAGAAACATGGGGTAATCAGTCAAATTTATGACAGAATTTCGATAGTGCAAGTACAACATTGAGCGAAAATAATTCAGATAGCGGAATTACGTAAGAGGTGGCACGCACAGCAGGATGGCGGTGTTCCAACACCTACTGTCTAATCGGCTAACTGAATTAAATAAAAGTTTGTTAATTTGATTAAGTGTATTTGCAATTATGACGCCGACTTTTTTTAAAGAAAATATCCTGAACATCCCCGATTAAGTTGTTCTCTTTTCTTCTATGTGAACCATGTACTCGCATGTTGCTGAATGTGATCTGCCTTTGCATCATTGGGTTGACAGATTTAAGCCAGGAAAATAATTCCGGACTAAATACGAGCCGTAAATCAATTAAGAGTAAAATTTTTCTAGTCTCCGGTCGTATATCAATTAAAAGTTAATTTTTTCCTTGATCAATTAACAGAAAAAAAGTTTACTTAATAATCCAGAATGAATTTTTCATCCCCCATTACAAAGCTACGGCCTACCTCACCCCCACAGAAGGGTCTCCAAGTGTAAAGGAGGAGAGCAAGAACATCCCCGGTCCCAGCACAGAGCCTTGCCCTCCTCCCCCCGTTTGCATTATTACAACAACCCCTTGAGTGTTGATTCGCTTTTCTTTCCCCGGTTTGCAAGTTTCATCTCTTGAGTCTCAATTCTCCCTGGATAAAAAACGATGAAGGAAGCAATCTCGCAGCAGTTCCTTGGGAATTTTTCAATCATATTCGGAATTTTTCCTTCCTTCTGTCCCACAATCCTCCATCTGAAAATAAGTTAGGCAAATCGGCCTACCATGAGGCAATGAGGCTATAAAACATCCTAGCTCTTCCAACTTTCTCAAACTGATGAAGGCGGTGCGGTGGTAGTGGCAGAAGCGTATGATTTCATCATCGCGCGCACAGACTGCGAAAAAAACCGGGATCTTGATTTACGCCCTGGTTCAATTTCATGCATGCAGTGGCAATATTTTTTACTCTTTTTTCCCCAAGGTTCAGCACTCTATTGAAAGTGACATGAGTTAAGGCCATAAATTCCGTTTGTGGCAGCAGAAGGCAATGCATCTCTCTCGAGCTTATTGTGTACCACACCGGCTCTCTGACTGTAGGTCTTCTCCCTGGTCGGTTGACTAGTCATCTTCCGCGGTGAATTCGGTTCGGAAGCATGCTTTCGGGTGAAAATAGCAACTCTGTGAGGAATTCGGTAAAAAGAACAGATAAAAGAATGCGTGTGTCCGAGAGGGAAGCAAGTACTTTGGGTGTAATGTCCCGGTTATTTGACCAAAAGTTCCCCCGTGTTTTAGATCTGAGGTCTCATTTACAGAAAGGGGGAATTCGTCCCAAGACCTGGGACTTATTCCACTGAAAGGCAGTCCCGGCTCCTCTTATGCATATCGTCGATCAAAAACCACTAAATTGCAGGCAATCACTCGGTAGAAAACACCCCATAGATCTATCCCGCCTACGACACCCCGTCATCATCATGATTTAAGATCCTGGGACGCTTCCCAGCTTGGCTTTTCCGCTTAACAGGTTTGGGGGAATTAACATGCTTGAGGCCTGTGAATTGTGAACTGGTGGCTGTCATGGTTAAAAGTGTTGCTTCCGCCGGTCAACTCATTGAAAGTTAGTCAAGTGAGTTTGGTGGCGGGGAAAGTTTTCGTCGGCGAAGAGGAACTTGAAACTTACCGGAGGATAAAGAGCGGCAAGTGGTGGATTCCAGAGCGGTGAAAGGAGGCAGAAGGAGCGGAGATGGAGACAACTTTCTCTGCTTTCTCCAAGCAGATGGACTGCGCTATCAATCTTGTACCTTGTCAACCGTTACAAAAGCCACACTACAATTGGTTAGCGGGTAGTGCACCGCATTTTGTCTACTTGGCAATACTGATAGTGGAATTGACACACGGAGGCGAGAGCGGTGAGTTTGAGTTGTGGCGGGCTTGAGTAGCTCCGATGTAAAGTAATCAAGCAATTAGTCAGCCTCTTGATTAACTTTTGCCATTCATCTTGTTATCGGCGGCGGTGGGGACGGTGTGGGCATGGATTACAACTTGTGAATGCTTATAAATCTGTCAAGTGTGAAAAGGCGGTGAAATATACCGACAAGAGGTACGTTAGATCTAAGTCGGAATTTAGGCTTTGTACTGTTAACAGTCTTACATCTGTGGGGGCATGAAAAGGGTGAATGTAAAGTGTACAATGGCTGAATCGGCGAATATGTCCAACTTTTTTTCATCACCATGGCAACACGTTGGAATCATCAGTTGGCATGAACTGGAGCAGCCGGCACCCTTACAGGAGGCATCACCAGCGGATATCGAAACTGGAAAGGATGACCATAATTCAAAATTAGTGACAAAATCCAATATCCTGTCGATCAGAACCCTGATTTTAAACTTTGGTTAATTTAAACTCTGTTTTTCAGCTCAAGTACGGAAATAAAAGAACAGGAAGTGAAAAACACTCCAAAGTTTTGTAGCGCCATTGTCAATTTTTTCAATCGCTTGAATTATGACTTTCATAACGACCTTTTTACGAGTTGTAATTGTAAAATGCATGAAATCCGTGACGTTTATCGCCGTAATTGAGAATTTATTACACGATGGCTGATTTCGATTGACCGAAACTGATTTACGTCAGTGACCAATGGACAATAAGTTACATGCAGCTGAAAGAACCGGCGCTCTTCCTACTTTTCATCCCTCCGAATCCGAAAAATGTATCCGTGGAAGCCATGCAGATAGCCGAACGGGCATCTGACCGTGATGGCCACTTGGTCAGTCGATGATGCGAATAATTCTTCAACCCCTTCTGTTCCTAAGGACTTTTGATATAAAAAATTCTTTTTTTTTGTGTATGTTAGGATTATGGATACATTTTTTATGTGAATGAAAAAAGGGTCTGTGCTTTCTCTCCCTGAAACTGCGTTGCAGTCAAGTGTAGCATGAAATGTTGTACAATGGAACATGGAAAAACTTCTCCCGAATTTGAATCTTCCCATCCCGCCTCTACTTTATCTAAATGTTTTCAAAGAGTTGAGGTGCGTGAATATTCACTGCTTTTAAATCGGACCTCCTTTAAAGAGCTTTCGCTGTAATATCAACTCGGTAAACAAATTACACCGTTATTGGCCTGCAGTCACTTATGCTCCGTAATGGGAAAGGCGGGTCATAAGTTCCGGTTGCTGATTTCTGAAACCATTTTAAATTTCAACTCAACACCAAGCGGTATATGGGAGCAACCCTTTTGCTATGGATTGTGGCTTGAGTAAAAGCTTTGCCCTTAGTGAAATTTAAATTTATGAGCAAGGTCTACAAGCCATATTCCTTCGGATACGTGCACTTGGAATGAAATAGAAGCCACTATTTGAATCTGCTCACCTACCGAATTTATCTAAAGTCCATTAGCAAAATGTGAATTTTAAAGCGAAAGAAGTGCCCGAAAGTAATGGGCCTGATAAAATGGGGGCAATAAAATTCGGGCAGTCGCAATATTTTGCACTTTAAAAGGCCCAAATTGCATTAAACTGCTCCATCACAACAATACGAATTGAACATTAACAGTAAACTTCTTAATCTGCACTTTCTCTTTGCTGGATTCACTACTCTGCTTTTGTGACTAATACATTTTTGACTTCGGGTCACAATTTATGACACTGGGCGTGACACATTCAGTTCTCTAGACTACTGCTCTGTCGACTTTAAATCAGTTCAACCCGGTAAAGTACCAAGTGAACGTACCCTGGACTGGACCTTCAAGGGCTGCGTTCAGTTACATTTTACAAGCTTCTAAAGATAGCCGAGGTTTCTAAGGATTTTCCAAGTCCAGAGCAGAGCTGATGATCCTCCTGACGTGTTCAAAATTTCATAGCCTGTCAAAATCCCCTGTTTGAATGTTTGCCTCATTAAATTTTCTCAAGCCACCACTCAGCTACAAATTTCAATGCAATTTTGAAGCTTTCCACCACAGTAAAAGTAATCCACTCCTTTGCCCATGGTGGAATTCCGCTTCCCGTAAATCCACAATAATTGAGCATTAAGTGTCGAGTGTACGTGAGACGAAGCACCTCTTTGACTCCGTTGACTGATATTTTGTCACATGTTCGACAGGGGAGCAAACTAATAGATTGTTCAACAGACGCAGTCGACACAGTGCAAACAAATGAGTTGAGCTCAAGCCATTATTTCTGGACAGAAACCCCGGGAAACACAATACCCGTTCCCTAAAACTGGGGGACCATATGTAACCTACGATGTATAACTTGGAAGCTTCGTAACTCTCAGTACTACTACTCACGTCTTGAGTTATGGCTACATTTAGTACATTCTTTTACCGTTGTCAACGTTAATGAGAAGCACTTTCGCCCAGCTTCATTCCACCCGTAGGTCAACTGCTTCCGACCCCTTGTGCTTGCCTCTTGGCTGTCATCAAAAAGTTGCGTATTTAGAGAAATACTGTAGTTGTGCCGCACTTGTCCACCGCAGAAGAAGGTACCGAACAGGCTATTTTTCATGCCCCTCAGCTCTTGTTTCCTCTCCTCTTATCTCTAAACATTGTTCAACAAGGAAAAATTACAAGCCTCTGCATCTTAAGTACCGGGTAACAGATTCTGTATTTCCTGCTCGAGTTTTTTTTGTTCATAACTTTTGTTTGGGATTTCCAAGATTCCGCAGTGTGCCGGAACGATGTAGACAATGAGGGAAAACCACCCCCGCAGTTTTTGTCTCATTGTGAAATACTGAATGCAATTCCACGCAGTCTTCTTCGCACTCTTTGTCCATGTGTCCGCGTAAATTAAATTCAGGGAGGGAAATAACTCTGGGCGTGCTTCCTACATTAGTACATTAGTGAGCAATTTCCGCAAGTAAGGAATTAAGTAGTCAACCTGACACGTAGCGGAGGTCTCAGGAACGTAACATGGAAATGGATGGAAACAGGGCTGATATGCCAGGTCCTGTGCCAACATTTGAATGGGTTACAAATGGCAGAAGAAAAAGGAATACTACAGGCCTGTTTTTCAGCAAGGGTGTACTTTCCCGACATGTGCCATTTATGATCGTGTCTTTGATTTGTTCTCTGGAATGTAGGGACATTAAAAGTGTCAGAAAACTTGCTTTTCTCACAGTTAATCGACACCAAGTCCCGAACATGAAAGAAGAGGCTTAAATCGAAGCCAAAAGCCCAGCAATTTGAAAATTCAAGACAGTGTTACTAGCTGTAGATTTGCTGATGTTCAAAATTTTCACCGAAAGGCTACAAGACTGATGGCTTCTATCTTTTACAGAAAGATACCACGAATGGTCGTCTCATCTCATTCAATTCTATTTCGTCTACCAAGTCGCGTGTCCATATTTTCCGAAATTTTCTCACCAAAGGTTCCGACACACTTTCTCACCACCCTGGCGGCTTTCCAGGCCCTGGACGACGGTGTCAGGAACCGATTTCCTAGATTAAATCACACGGTGTTTAAAATCCGATCCGACAAAATAACATATCCGATTACAACCAATCTGGTTCCCTGAGTTTGCCCAGTATCAGTGCCTGTGGTCGGGTGTGTACAAGCCAATCATCATTTCGGTTTTCCTCAGGGCACTAATCGCTGTCATTATCATAGGCTGTAGTGCAGAGTGTAGTTGGTAGCAATCATCCAAGGCGTGATCAGACGTCTGTCATCTCAACCCTTTTTTGTTTGTTTTCTTTCTCCTCAGGTTGCAATGATGGGCGACAGGCCACTGCTTCGCAATCCGACAGCAAGCTCCCACAATCATGACCAACCCCTTCGGTCCAAGGGATTGCTACGCCAAGGCCCCACCCCTGTCCCTTCAAGTGCACAGGATCACGAGTCGTTGACAGCTCTGTGTTTTAATTCACAGGCGGATTTCACCCAGTGACTAATCGTTCCTATCAAGTTTCAATCAGGGAGTGAGCGGATTTACCCCCAGAACGTATGCTCAGCCTCTGGTCTTGTGACAGTCTGCGGGTTAGTTAAGGACGGTGTGAATTTCCAGTAGGACGAAGAAAAGTATTAATTACACTGCCACCCTTCAAGATGACGGGGTGTGATGGATTTGAAACTTAGAAGTGATTAAGGCCCAAAACATTTAAGGCCTTTGTAAGCCGTAAAATTCTACGATGCAATTCAACTAATTTTGAAGGAATTGAGCAGAAATTGGTAAGTTTTTTTTAAAAAACACCGAGTATTTATTATTGCACCACTGAGTGAGGATTACATCAAGTATTGAGCGTAATTCTGTTACAAATAATCAACGGGCTTGTTCCACCGGAAGGTACTCCACAAACATACAACTTTCATACTAAACTCACATACGACAGTCGTTCTCACACACATAAACATGCACAGATTACACACTTATTACAAATATCCTTCATGCATTCAACATTTTCATCTCACACATACCTTCATGCAAATCTCACAAATGCACTAGATTTAAAGCACCTCAATCACACACCTGTAGCACCTGGTACAATATACCCGTAGGAACCTGTCTATTTCAATCACACACTCATTCACCCCCCTGACACACAACCTTTCTCCAGGGACCATTCATTAGGAACCAGGCTTTATCACACATAAGTCACACATGCATACGTACACCTCATCCATTCAATCTCATCCTTTTTTCACTGACAAACCTCCAAGCATTCAATCAATCACTCATACTTAGCATACTCAAAGGCTGGCTTTCGCCCACCTTGACTAGTTTGTCACTTTCAGCAGCGTTTCTACACTTCCTCTAGCAATTCAATGCCCCTAGCACTGTCTCACTTTCTTCAGCATTCTCTCCTTATACTGTAGCTACTATAAAATTCCTGAGCTGCTCTATCCTACATTTAAGCTATGGACTAATTGAGACTCGCACAATTACGATTTCATTCACACAATTAAAAAAATATCTACCACACATAATACAGAGGCTAGAGAGCACTCTCAGCCTTGCCGACAAAAGGAGAGCCTCCAGCCCCTGCATTTTGGCACATTTGTACACTCTTCCGTACGAGCTTTTTTGCAACGTTGTTTATGGCTAAGCCCTAAACTATGAACTGGCTGCAAAAACCTTTTGAACAGTTTTCCATCTCAATCACACTCAGAAACTTAACTATGGCATGCAACTTAACACATACTCTCATTCATTCACGCAATCACACCTCCAATCACACCTACAAACACACTGACTGAGTACCTTCAACAGCAGACAGAATTCATACGGCAGGCATACACAGAGAACGTTTTACAAGCTCGAAAATGGTGAATCAAGACAGGGAAAATGACAACGCGTTGTAAAAAAATATCGAAAGAGTCAAGTGTCTAGATTCATGAATGAATGAATTGCATAGCCTCGTGGCAAACTTTGAAGTGAGACGTAGACTTGTGTTTAACAAAATAAAGCATTAACCCGTAACATGTAACAAGAGGCTGCTTAAACGTTGGCGTCACGCAGAGACTGCATCACCTGCTTGGCAGAGTACGGGCATCTTCCGTAAACGCGGGAGCAAACGTTTCCGTCTTTCGCAGATCCTCCAAGGAGGGCAGCATAGGAATAAGAGAGCTTGCCACGGGAAGCCTTGTTGGGATTAGGGGCCTTCTCATCCCGTCTGCAAAAAGTCAAAAATCAAATTGTCAAGTTGAGCTGATTTCTTCCCAGTGTTTGAACCTCTGGCCGCAACTCGATTACGCAATTTGATTTCAGTCGACCTAGGCTCGTTACGCAATGTGCAACTGCAAACAGGGGAAATCAAAGCTCTATTTTTACCCACCAGTGCGTTATGACCTGAGAAATTTTCTCTTATTAGTGCTTAACACTGCTCTGAGTGAAACATTTGCGGTGACAATAAAGAGTTACACAGGAAGAGAAAAACAATTTGTAATGAGAAAAGGATTTGGAGAAACCACAGGATGAGAGATTTCTCCAACCACGGCCCTTACGGCAAGCCTCGTTTGCGGCACGCGTCCGCAATTATGAGCCGGTGTGTGTGCACACATTGGTTCTTTTTGCTCAAAGCCTTAAGCCGTACGTAATCCAAGACCACAAACAAGTAAGCCGTTTCCCGAGAATGCTCAAAGCTTGGAGTGCGTGAAGGTTGCTGTTTTTGTACCAAAAGGCTTAAGACGCTTGCAGTCAACTTTTCATTTATGAGGGAAAGGACCAAGTACATGAGCCAAGTACGTCAAGTAATGAGAGTTTGAGCATTTGAACAAGAATCAAATGCCACCGTTGTCACGCAAGATTACGTATTTGCAAAAAGCAGAGTCAAACTCAAAGCCACAGCCACATATAACTTTCTCTCTTTATCCTGTCGTCCTGAAGGAGAGAGAAGAAGTAAAGAAGGAGTGGAAACAGCACGATTTGAACCTAAAGGTACGTTGCGTGTATCACTTGCCATTTCTTCCTAATCTGTTACCATCTGGTAAATCAAAAGTTACGTGTCCGCCGAGATTACCCAGCTTATGAAAGCTGAGATGGAAAATTCGCACACTTCCTGCTCCTCATTTGCAAATTCAGGTTTAGACAATGAACAATTGCATGCTGCATTTCCGCTTATCGGTAATCCATTCTGAATGGCCTACATACAGCAGAGTGAATGGTTGCAGATGCAAGAAGTAAATGACGAAAACCGGTTCCTTAAGGGCTTCCCTCATCCTCCTTGTTACATTACTCACGATGGCTCATGACACGTTTAATTCCAAAGGGAAAGTTGGTCTAAGCTGACTGGCGTGTGCCTTGCTGATTTTTAAAAACAAATCGCCATAAATCTCACAGGAAGACTACAACCTTAATGCTGTAATTCATGAAGAATAACGGTTTCCTTGTTTTCTGCATGTGTTCCTGGTGATCTTACTTTTCTCAAGTACCCTTTGATAGGTAAATGGGGTAACCAAAATCATGAGGGAGAGTCAGATCTGGCTCAAGACTGTGCTTCCCAGGAAGAGAGGATACGTGGCAGGGAAGCGTGCATAGAAAACATTGAGAAAATTGACTATTTCTCTTGCAAAGGAAGAGAGAATTGCTTTCAGGAAAGGTGGAGGAAAAAACTCGTTTGACCAGTTTCATATTCGCACCTTTGCGTCAAAGTGCAGTCTCTTCCTGTTACATGACTTTAAGTGAATCTTCCCTGTTGCATCGACGCCCTCTTAACTGCTTAATCGTCACTTTCTCTTTCTTTTACATAATTGTTATGTTTTGGATCTGCTCATGCTTTGTTTACGATCTGTTTGTGGCT
>VRMD01003685.1:0-10467 GCA_009872375.1 Sminthurides bifidus | reverse complement strand
TCGTAACATCGGTGATGTTCATGCTTCATTTTGTCATGGCCAGGCTCTCGTTCAGGTAACCAAGGGTGAGAGCAGTGTCAAATTGTCAATATAGAAAATAAATTGTCGATGCCGAATAACCTCTCGCAAGGAGGTAATTGAACAGAGCTCCAAGCTGGAAATTGACGACGTAAGGTACAAAGGCTGGGATTCTTTACAGAGCTGCAAATAGTAGAGAACGGGATAACGTTTTATTCAGCGTGTACTCACACTTGCCAAGGAGCAAGCAAACTAGAAGTAACGGTTCTTTTCAGAGTGGTCGTGTACACAAGAGCAAGACTGCAATTAGATCCTTGCTTGTATGAATATAGAGTCGGCGGGCACCTGCTGGTTTCCGCTGCATCGGTTATTGTCAGGCTAATGGATTACCTTTCCTTATGGTTCGCAGTTATGTTATGAGGAGTGCAATACAGGAAGGAGGACGCTAGCGCAGACTGATTGTTTGCACATTTGCTCCGAGAGTAATGTATGCATTTCGCAGGTGCTAGCTAATAAAGATCAATGTCCTTTGTGGGTGACTCGCTCCATTCCTGTAGATTACTGGATGCAAGGTGCCAATATGTAGTTGTTTCCATGTTCCGTTTTGTGACATAACCTTAACTGTGGTTCTGATGATTCCAAGGCTCAAGTTCAAGTAAACAATGGCAGGTGACCTGTTTACCATGTGGGGAAACATTGCTGGGTAAAGTTAGGGCACATTCACATTGAAGCTTTGCGAAACTTAAAATGTCCGTTTTCGGACTGATAGCACTGTGGAGGTAAGGTGGACGGAAAAACAGAGCCAGACAGTACTCTTGTCCCCCTTCCCGAAGGCGATTGCCAAAGATGGAAGTGTAATATAGCTTGAATAAAAACAATTTCGCCATTTCACGGGGTGATATAACACCGACTTGTGCGTAGATCCACACAACTCTTATTATCATAATCTTTCGCATCAGACAGTGCCCAGAAGACATGTCTGGGTGGCAAAATTTTGCAAATTTTCACGTGTTGTATTCCTTGCCGGGCACTTGCGAAAATGGTGTAGCGCACCCATGATCTCATTCATGCTTTCTTAAGGTAATTGTCCCGTGCAATCGCCTCAGGGTGAGTAAATCCGAGCACGACCAATTGTTTTACCTGAGTTGTTACTAGCACACGGATCAAGTTCGTCGATACGTGTAATGCTAACAGCAAAAAGGCTGCTAGGAAGGCCTAGATAGAGATGAAGAGCAAGATACTGGATTGCAGATTGTGGAGTTGCTGAATCCATGCCCTTTGGACGACTTGACTTTGTTGCTGCCTCCGCTTTGGTGTAGCGCACCCATGATCTCATTCATGCTTTCTTAAGGTAATTGTCCCGTGCAATCGCCTCAGGGTGAGTAAATCCGAACACGACCAATTGTTTTACCTCAGTTGTTACTAGCACACGGATCAAGTTCGTCGATACGTGAAACGCTAACAGCAAAAAGGCTGCTAGGAAGGCCTAGATAGAGATGAAGAGCAAGATACTGGATTGCAGATTGTGGAGTTGCTGAATTCATGCCCTTTGGACGACTTGACTTTGTTGCTGCCTCCGCTCGCGTGATGCCGTCATCGACCAGATTAGACTTGGTGGAGATTACAATGCATTAAAATGGTTAACTGTTAAAATGTACACGGCTATAATGGATGCAGAATGGTTAGTTTCTCGCTCTTTTTGCAGCCTGAAGTAAGGTTTATTTTTGACCTGGGGCTGGAACAGTAGGTAAATTGTTTTTTTGGGGCATGACCAGCCCATAAAAGATGGTTTCCAAGCTAGAAGAGCCTAAAGAGGTTGAGATTTTGCAGATGCATTCACGACTTTTTTCTTCAACAGTTTTTACTACCAGTGCTGAATAACGTGTGATTGCAAGTGTATTCGTATGCATTTATGACGCTGGGAAACTCGACACTTGTAACAGCCTCAGTGTGTTCGTTTCCAGGGCTTGATTCAAAAGCGCTTGGAAGCGTTTCCAGCCCTGGGTTTTAGCCGACCCTTCGGCCGAACCTGTAAACGCTTGGAAGCGTTGCCGGCCCCGGCCGACACTTGAGCCTTTGCAGTGAACATGTTCACTACCTTGCTTTGACACTTGTGTGTGTAGTACACAGTAGAAGAATTGGTTTTCAGGTAAATGTTTATGACGGCATGAAAATGATGTGGCCAAGCCCATAGGACCTGATTGTGAATAATTACAGCTGACCATGTAAAACAAAGGAGAGGCGTTTAGTCTCCTTGGAGTGCAGGGATGTGAACGTGAACTTATGAGTGTTTACTCGAATTTGAATGGGTTTAATAATGCATTGTGGGTTGACCGGACGGCTTTGAGGTGAATTAACCAGGTAGGAACCAGTATGAGTGGGTCCTGCAGCGAGCATCTGAGCATTAACGGACACGGAATCAAAGGCAGATCAGGTATATTCACATGTTCTTCATGTTCATCAAGAAGAGTGTACTCATGCTCGAATCATGTTTGGCTGATGGTGGATGAGACGCGGCTTGAAGTGTTTTTTTAATCTGCATCATTTGATAATCTAAGAGAGAGAGAGAGAAAAACACAATACCAGGTAACTTTCCCAGGAATGGGTGGTCGGGCATTTATGTTTGAAACGTTATAACGTTTCAGGGAAGAGGGAAAGGTAGGAAGAGTTAAAACGGAGAGGCTGTGGAGGTACTTGAAAAAAATTAAAATTCAGGGCTTGATTCTCTTGATTCTGCACACGCATTATGATGATGGGGGACAGGATTATTTGCATATTTCAACCAGTCTTGTTACCTGGCTGAACTTGAGTTGGCCATTGCCGCTAATGTTGTAATGTGGTATTATTAATTCCCCATCGTGCTTTTGCAGAAAGAAACATGGCCCGGGATGGGGGCGAGGGACGGGGCGAGAGAGAGAGAGCTGGTTACATATGTTGAAGTGAAACAGATAATCGCCCATTCCCGCTTTGTTCTTCCCCTGGGCTAATGTTTGTACGGGACGGAGTGGAGAGAGATGATGAATGAAAGGTGAAACTGGCCAAGACGAGTTACAAGGAAAATATCTGAATGAAGATTACAGGTAAAAGCGAGTTAACCTCCCCTCTCATCCTTGAATCTTAAATGCAGAGTTAAGAACAATGACTTTTAAATTGCTCTCTCTCTCTCTCTCTCTCCTTGTAGTAGTTCATAGGTGTAGAGCTTGTGGAATTGAAACTACCGTAATCTAAAGATGAGTGCAAAGAACATTTTCTTGGATTTGCAACGTAAGGGCATGTTGCCATAGTTATGGGATGAACGGGTATGAAGATGAATTGAAGCATGAGTGCTTGAGGATGAACGTGAGCCCTGATTGAAAAGTTTGTTAACGACCTCTTAATTATAGAAATCGCCTGTTTTGAATCCATCACCAAGCGGCGTCGTAGAGCTGGCGAGGTGGAATTGCATTGTAATTGCGGATTAATTGGATGATTGCGATGAGAAATGAGTCTGATTTTCTTGAATGAAATGGAGTTTAATTGCGAAAATCCTGACTGTGACTTGAGGTGTGGTGTGTGCTAGTGAAGGAGTTGCTGAGAAAATTGTAGGTGTACGTTCCATCTCAACGATGTAATGTGTAGTATGCATTTGCAATTTTTCTTGCCAGGAATGAATGAATGGGTAGGTGACTTAAGTTGGAATTTGAATACTTACATGAGACTGGAAAGACGGTCGGTAGAGATGAGAGTAGGGGGAGGGTGGGAGTTCATTTCATTGAGAATTCGCAAAGTGCATCAACTCGACGAGAGCTCTTAGATCTGAAGCTTGCTTTTAAGCCATGTATAAGTTACGAGAGACAGGCGCCAATAAATAGGGGGTTATTTGCTAAGTAATTTTGAATGGGACTAAAAAATATTTGCGATTTGAGCAAATTCATTGAATATGAAACTGCGACATTCCTTTTGCAAGACTTACCATGATCATGTACATAGTCAGATTTTCACATTGTGCTTATTAGAGCAGGAGTTCAGAAAGTACGACGATGTTATGCTCGTATTTGTTAGGCCACTTCCATTGGTAGAGATGTGCGTGACAAAAGTCCAGTAGGAAAGTTGGTGAACTTTGAATACAATTTGGCATTTACATACATTAAGCTAATTGTATTCTGGAGCAGGAGCCCGGATTAGAGGGGAGTAAGCCCCAAAGAAAATTGGCAAATGGGCAGAAAATGGCGGAAAATCATGGCAAGTTAATTTGCAAAAGTCGTTTTTAATCCAAGTTATGATGCTATGTGAGTGCACCTCAAGTCTATGTCGTCTAGGACTGTCTGGAATTTCAGAGAGGCTGGTTTACGAAAAGGCGGAGGAGAAAGTTGAAGGTGAAAGTACGTAGCAAGTTCATTTCATGAGATGGGAAACAGATTTTTGGCGTGGAAGGAAAACATTCTTTCTGTCGGCTAAAAGACCTAGAAGTTTCGTCCCAAGCCGAGTCTACGACCTCAGCCTGATTGTGGCTTGTGGCGAAGCTCACCTTGTCCGTCGCAGCTTGCACTTATGCACGGTAGTTGACTAACTGGTAAGCACAGTATTACATTACGAGGAAAAGCAATTACATCCGCATATGTGCATGAACCTTTCGGGACAAGTTCAAGGCAGGCCATGGCCGTGGGAGACAAACGTTACCTTACAGAATCCCTATAGCCTTGTGACAAGTAATGAAGTAATGCAACTTGATGATTTGCCTACTGGATTGCAAATTGTTAATTCAAATCTACGCTCAGGTCCTCAGGATTTGTGGTCTGGGGGCAGGTTTACCAGTAACCGTTACCAGACTTGGTACGTAGTCGGTAACTTTATACCAGTTAGCAAGTGCAGACTTTGCTGAACTTATGTAAGGGGATAGGCACAAGGCTGATTCTGAGGATTACCAAACTCGTAAATTCTAGAAAGCGAGCTGACTGCGAGAGTTGAAGAAACTTCCCAGCATCAGGCTGTTTGATTACATAAAGAGAATTCACTAGAGAAACGTAAGGCACAACGGATTTTGTGTAGGAGTACAAAGGCTGAGAGACTCCCGGGTGGAGTTGACTTGCCTTCTTTCGGGTTTTTTAAGCTGAGGGGCTTTGGCTCGCTGTAGGAGAAAAGCAGAGAAGAATGGCGATGGCAAGTAGCAAAAGCACATTCGTGGAGACGAAGGAGAGGGAAAGAGAGATTTTTAGAGTTTCTTGCCACCGAGCCGGACCAGGGCAGAGTGGTGGAGTGGCGTACACGTATCGTCTGGGTCTAAATTAAGATCGGGGATGATAACAACCTTGAGAGGACGTTAAAATGGAGTCTCTCACCTTGTGAAGGTTGCACGTGCTTAGAAACAGGGAAGACGATGCGAGTTAGTTTCGTTTTGAGGATTGTCGCAGATTTATACGAGCTGCATTGCACGTAGTCGTCGTAAGGGTGCATGCAAGGAAGAAATGAGCCGCATAATGTAATGTAGTCTGACGGACTGAAGATTGAGCTGGGGCCATTTGCTCCTTGCTGACGCAGTTCCAAAACGGTTCAGGTTACAGTCCTTTTAGCTTTCGCATTCTGCGAAACTGAGAGGTGTGGTATACAATGTACATGCATCACATTACAGAAATTTCGATTTTTCGAGCATCTCATTTCTCTGCAGATCAAAGATTGTTCTTTATTTCCTCGCTACCTCCTGCTCCTCCTCACCTCCTAATTCGTTATGCATAATGTGGACGTTTGCTGAGGTGAGGTAAAGATTTAAGATGTGTATAGTGGCATTGCCTGGAGGGCGGAGTTTGAGTAATTACAATTCCCCTTGTATGAGCATTGCCTGGCAGGAGCTGAGGAGCTGGTACGGGTGTAATTGGAATAATTTTTGTCGTTGAAAAGGCTGAAGAGATATTGCCCGTTTGATGAAACGAAATGCTCTTGGGTAAAGGAATATGCTGTCTGACGTACGGAGAAATGAGATGGTTTGCAAATATGGAATAAAGCCCGATAGTGAACGATCCTTGAGCACCAATTGGCCAAATGCAGACGAACGTAACCGTGGCCGAAAGCTGGCATGAGACGGAGGGGGGAGTACAGGACTTAAACGTACGATTTGATGCGATCTGATGAGGTCAAATCCAGACTAGGGTGAGTATAGGAGCAGATGTAATCAAGTGTGTGCTTGGTTTTCCAAAGCTATTGATATTGATTGAAGCTGAATCTGGCGGCACCGAAGGCACTGTCGGGAAGATGATGTGAGATTGCTCCTTCTTAAGGTAAGTAGGATGGAGGTGGAGGATTATTAATGTGCTGGGCAGGTGTGTTTGGAAGGAGAACTCACCTGTGATTTAAGCAAGGCTGCAGATTTGGACGATTTGCTATTAAACTTTTGAGCATGGATGGAGCAAGATGGGCCAGAAAAGTTATGTGGAGGAGCGATTGCTCCGCTTGCTTAGCAAGATGATGGAGAGGACGGACGCCGGAGGACATGGGGTCGTGCGAAATCCACCAGGAGGAGAAATGTACGATGCAGATCAACAGAGAGGAGGGGATGGGATGAGAAAATGATAGCGATTACGTCCACATAGCCGGGAGCGAGAGAAAACTTGACTCATGAGATGCTTCCGCCAAGGACAAGGTCATCAGACACCCAGGTAGACTTTGAAACGCCACGATGCATTGTTGCCAAATATGCACATTTCGGAAAGAGTTGGATGGAGAGAGACTCGTTCTTTTCTTCATTACGTGATTACTGGAGAGGCTTACATACACGGACTGGTTTCACGTCCCGATGATGGTGAAGCAGTCTTACCTGTTTGCTTCCCCTGCACGTAGCAGGTGTGCAGTTGAGATGGGATCTTTGTCCGACAGATTCGCATGTAACGACCAGCAGCAGATGAGACTGAGCGAAACAAAAAGAGAAACAGAGAATCTTGCACTGGGTATTACAGATAGAGAACAAGAAAGCTTGAATTAACTCACCTTCCAAGTACACAGTACAGGTGGCTTTTGACTTGATTAAGGCGAGGATTGGACTTGCCTTTGGAAGCAAGTTTACCTCATTCGTTACCTCCAGTTTAGATGAGAGACTGGGAGATGAGAACAGGTAAAAGCTGCAAGTGGAATTACATGTGGCTAAATTTAGCAGATGGTATGGAACTTGCTCTCCTTGTGTGGGCAACATCGACAAGGGGAAACATGCTGCTCCATCTAGTGATTCGGATTACCTGTAGGACGTTTGATTGAAGATGATGATTTACAGGTTTTCAGACTAATCGATGTCAGTCCATAATTCGAATGAGCTTGACTTGTAAGCCGTGGTTTATTGCTCGACTGCTTCATATTGTGAAAGAACTAATTGAAAGTTTAGGAATTCCTTCAGGGAAAGCTTGAGCGAGAAGTGGGGGTACTTAGGGGAAATTACATGCAAATGTACATGAGTGCTTAAAGTTGAGGCTGACAATTAAGTAAACTGAAACACATATTAATTTTAAAGATGAACATCATTTTTAATGCTGCATCTAATACATATTGATATATATTTATATGGGTAATGTAATGCCTCAACTTGTAAATACGATTAATTGAAGCGTAACAATGATATATTGAAAATCTCAACTACATACGTAACAGTCCTTGTGAAGTAACTCTGCGCGACAATTTCTTTCAGTATTATAACGATTTAACGGCGAACAGGAACCATTCTGTCCTTACCTCAAACATATATATCACGTTTCGTAACTGCAGTCAGACCTAGTGATTGCTCCACTTGGAGACTAGTTAACTATAATTGGTAAGTTGCTTCTGTTGCGTTTAACACCAAATGTGGCAGAATAAGTTAATCAAATACGTAAGTATTTACAATAACATGCGATTGCCGACTAATATCATCTCTACACCTGCGACAAGGCGCAGTTAACTATCGACAAACTCGTAAATATAATCAGCTTTGATTTAACACGCGTTAAATTAAATTGCTTCGTAAAAGAAAACTTATTACGAAAAATTGTACAAGTGTGTGGCAAATATAACTCTTATCTCGAATGTGATAATGAACTCGGCACACAAACCATCATCTATGCTGGCCATGCATAGAAAAAATATGCTGCTTTTGCGCTTGCTTATACGTTAAATATAAACAGAGTAGAGTTGATATGGGCTTTTGAAATGAAGAGTTTGAGTCGTTATAGACTCAAATCTTATAGACCTAGAGCCTGCCTAGATCAACTAAAAAACACTATCGTTGACTCTTTTTAATTGCACAGCTCAAGTACTAGGGTTAGGGTTCTCCTCTCCACTGACTATGTGCCTGGGCTGAAGGGCAAACTTCTTGGCGTATTCAACTTGCTTCTGTTCTTTCCATTCTTTCTTCGCCGGCGACCTCTTCAACTGTCCATCCCAATCTAATTCTATCAGTCCACCTGCTCTAGCAATCTCTGCCTTAACTCGGTTTGCAAAATCGATGCTTGATTCACCAGGTTTTCTGGTCATAGGGGGCAGATACCAAACGTCACTAACGATGGCCCAGGATGTCATCATCATGTACAAATATTGAAGCATGGAGTACTGGCTGGAATCCCAGAAGGGGTCACCAAAACGCGGGTCGTATTTGATAGCCACTGGATAGATGACTCCACCCACCTCGAAAGAACCCTTCTTGAATTGCATGACAGCACTGTTGTTGATGCACGTGCCTTCAGGGAAGATTAAGATTGGTGACGTTGTTTCATCTTCCACGTGTTTTCTCAACCTCTTGGCTACTGCCTCACGATCTTTCATCTCTGATCTTTCAAACCAAATGTGGGAAGAGGCTCGGCCTAACGCTCGTTGAAGAATACCCAAGAATCCTCCATGTCGCTGACCAATCAAAGCATAAGTAGAATCACAAGCCAGGAGCACTACATCTATTGGACTGGTATGGTTGGCAACACAAATTCCATTTTTCGTAGGCCGATTTTCTTCACAGTGGTAGGTCACAATCGCAGAGAAAGCTCGGGAAAGCAGGCGGAAGGAAAATTTGGAGGCGTAGTCGTTCAATCTACGTCGAAGTTTACACTGAGGTAGAAGTCCGATGAAGAACGTTAACACAGTTAGTGTAATGGTGCCCAAGAAGCAGATCATAAACTCTGAAGGGTAACAGCAGAAAGTATCTTAAGAAGAAACCAAAAACCCAAATCATCGACAATCTCCACGATATAAATTCATATTTTCGATTCGTTCGCGTTAGCAAGTTCCACGAACGCAATTCTTCCGAGGCGAACCGCTGGGTAACTTGGTCGTTCACAATGGCACCAATGCCAGACTTGATGAAGTCAAATGTGTCTTGGAAGTCGAACTTCTCATCATGACCCGCCAAATCAATCGATTTGCCGTGATGGTTTTGGTTCTGATCCTTCTTCTTCTCATCTGAGGTTTTCTTGACATTCCCACCTTCAATTAGCTTCCCCTCGACTCCATCGTCTTCTTCCTTGACTTTCTCCGTGTCTGCGGGTAACTCTCCAACGAAGCTTTGAGTCATAGGTGAATTTCTTGATTCGCAAGATTCTGAGTCATCCTCTTCGACCTCCTCCTCTTCTTCCACATTCTTTGCGGTCTTGGTTTGAAATCTCTCTATTCTCTCCCGTCCATAATCGAATATGAAGAGTAGTAACTGAACATATATTTTCCGAAATCCTAAGGATTTTCCCAATGCAGCTAATACGTACACCAGGGTAATGAAGAATAGCGTCGGTCCCACGAGTAGCAGGATCGCTAACGTCTCTAGCACCGCCATGACCTTGCTACCTTCCTCCTCCTTCTCCTCTTCAGAAAAGTATGAGTTCCACGCTTCTGAAATCATCAAACAATAAACACAAAGATTAGTTCATGTCCAACCTGAGCATCTTTTTCAAGTAAAGAAACCATCACAACTCAAGCGGAAAATCCCCAACAAAACTGTGAAAGACCATTAAGTACGAGAACAAAACAGCGTCACCAACCAACAGATCTCAAGCAACATGCAATCAGCAGTGCGAATCGTATTGACGATATTGATCAAGGCTAACAGTCATATCAAAATCTATAGAATCTACGAAACCGCCACTGCAGTACCAACTGAAAACTGCAGCTAAAATAATAACCAATGCCCAATTCAATTAATTATCCGGCCAATAACCTCGAGCAAAATCAAAGTAGATCAGTTGAGTGCTTCACTAAAACATCTACAAAGGTGCGGAGTAAGAGAATTCAGTCGTGATATTGCGACGAAAGTCACAATATTGTCTCAAGTAATGCAATATACAATTAACTGAATCTTTCCAAATGTTCACATTACCAGCAACAGACTTAAACATTATAGATTTGATCCTGCAGTTCCGGCTTCCGATTGACAAGTACTCTCTTTACATGCTTTCTCGATCATGGACAACAGCAATCTCATTCAAGTTAGCTCAACAATCCATCTTATATTCATTCCAGCTCAATTGAATATATATT
>VRMD01003684.1:0-10467 GCA_009872375.1 Sminthurides bifidus | reverse complement strand
TCCATTGGTTCAGTCTTGCGTAAACGAGACCGGTTCGGTTCAAAGGATTGGTCCATAAACGTTCAGCTAAGGCGGCAGTCCTTGGCCATAGTTTCATTTCTAATGAGTTTTCGTTAACCTGTAAAGATTTGTTAAAATCAGTATCTTCTAGCATAGCGGCGACTCATACTGTGTTTAGAGGTATTAAAATAGTCCTTAACAAAACTAACTTTTTCACTCCACAGAGGTGCGATGCCTCCAAGAACTTGAGTCATTAGTTTCTCAAGAACTCGTGGTGGTTCATGAGGAAAGAACCTTCTGACTACGTGGTCCAAATTATTGTCGTAGATTTTCTAAAGAAAAGAAGATTTTGTTGGCGCTTTCTTCGATTGACCCGAGTTTTTAAAAATCATATTGCTGTTAGACTTAAAGCTCCATTTTCAGAAATCAAGCTACCTGCCAATTGATGTAGGAGTAAGTATGCTGAGTTCCGAGCCAGGTCCCTACCTCCCATGTCTAGGTACATTGAATCCACGTTGGAGAAGATGACCTTGTAGCCATTGCGCAATAGGTCCATGATTTGGGGGCTAGAACCTTGGGATTGAAAGAATTTTCGAATAACATTAGGATTTTCGGCTACTTAACGTTTGATCGAAAACAAAGTCTCAATTTCGATGACTTGAGTCTGGTTGAATTTCTTCATCCCTTATCTACTTACTTCCTTCCCAGATTTGAATCACGAAATTATCAGGCTGCAGATAGGCCCTCCCAACAGGGGATCCTGTGAGACCGGAACTCCAAACGATCCCTTTCATGTGGTTGCCATTGTTAGCTTCCAGGAGACGTTGATGAGCTATGATCAAAAAAGCAAGGTCAGGACCCAATCAATAAAGAGGTTAATGACCACAAAGCTTTTCTTCACTCAAAGGCTGACGCTAATAGCCTACCGATTTCTTGAAAGTAGCCCCAAACTTCAACATGGTCGCTGAGTTTGAGGGACTTCATCCATTCCTGAATGCCATGAATCTCCATCCAGCAGCGTGGCAGCACTTCATCCCCACCCATATGAAACATGCTGGGCGTGAAAGCTTCCAACAGGTCATAGTAGAGCTTTTCTAGTTATCAAATGAAGATGTGAGGATGATTAGCTGGTTTTTACTTTTATATTTACTGTTGCTTAAAGCTTCTGTAGGCTAGGCCCATAGTAACTCTTACGCAAAACATCAAAAACGTTATTGTTCATAGGATTAAGCTGGCCACACGGCGGCTGGCCACAGTATTCTCGCCAAGGCTCTTTCCCAACGCACACAGCAAGGTCACCGAGTCCTTCAGATCGTCCCCATTGCCATCCGTTACCTGTGGATTTGCAAACGGCATCAAAGTCACGTTAATGATCAAATGCGTCTCGGATGTCGACTGCACATTATTCCGCTGCTCAGCGTCAATAAGTTGTGACAATGACACAAAAACTCTTGCGACAGGCATCTGTCAATGGATTTGCCACACTGAAGAAGCATCACATTGCTCGTATCTGTCACAGATTCGCAAAATAACTTCCTGCGATCGCACAGCATCTCATCATCGCATCCTTTATCAGAATTTGGTTTACCTGCATGAGCAGGTGCATCCAACTCAGGAATGATTTGAATTCCCCGTATCATGGCATAGGCAACCAAGCTTTGAATATCCTCCTTGGTGTAAATCTCGTTCACGTCATAGGCGCCGTACTTGCTCATCTGGTAGACAAAAAGATTAGGGTAAATTAGCACTGCATGTACCGTTTTCGCACCTGGGATTGTTTCCAAAATGGAGTCACTAACAAATTGTCGTTTAAATTGCCCTCGTTCATACTCAGCCAACTTGTTGAACAAATGCTCCTTTCTTGGCACAACAATGCCACTAACTACAGGGTGACAACGTTAATTAGGAGAAGATTCCGTTACAAGAAATCCCAAAGCCTGCTCCTTTGTGCCTTTTAAATCTTTACTTCTTAATTAGCAGGTGATGTTGCAGGTGCAGGATGAGACATTGCATTTATGTGTAGAATTTGTACTCACCTGAGGAACACTCCTGGACTCAAATGGGAAGGAATTGCTGTCCGTTAGGTGCCAATGCAGGGTATTCAGCTTATTGTAGGACATTGCATCAAGGACTCGGTATATGCTCGAAACAGGCATGAAATTCCTGGCAGTGTCAATCATTATACCGCGAATGGTGTAGGCCGGACCGTCTCTGATTCTTACGTCGTCCACTATCTGCAACACGTGGTGGATGAATTGCATGAGGTATGACATTTCCTTTTTCATCAAGCATCGAAGAAGATACAATACCGCAAATCATGAATCAAGTCTGCGTTAATGGCGCCTGCGGCGCGAATGTCATTGCTCCTGCGTGTTAACTTAGACAATTAGCTCTTTCAATTAGCGGCTAACGATACCTGGAAGCAGGCGTTGAAGTCGTCATAGGCGATTAGCTGACTCAGGGACTCCAAACCGTGGCGGACACCAAAGTATGTGTGGCCTTTGATTTTCACCGTGATCAGAGCTCCCGTTCCCTGTAAAGCAGTAGGTCAGTGTGAATTTCATGCTTGGAGATATAGCAATGTCAGAAGTATAAAGGTTTGTGTTAGCTGGATTTGCTACATGAGTTTTCTTAGCGAGAGAGTTAAACCATTTGATCATCAGCAGGCTTTTCAATATTCTGCCATGTTGGGTTCCACGTAAGCCTCAAGTTATACATTGAAAAAGTTCCTAAATGTAACATATAGCGTAAAGCCCAGCACACGCAGCCCATTCTTTCCATTGTTTGCATGTTGATTCAGCTGAGCTGATAGAGCCGCGCCAATTAAATTGAGCGCAAATGCTGTTAAGCATTCTACTACGAAAAGGTCTGTCAACCTTTACTAGGAAATGAATGACAGTTAAGAGATAAATACACCTGAATGATTATTATGGAACTAAAATCTATCTTTTTATGATACCAGGACTAACACGCGATCCAATCAGATCCTCGAGCAAAAAGGAAAAAAGAATTGCAAACATCTTTTTTGTTACCTTTACCATTGTAACTGATTTCACGGTGAGTTCGTAGGACTCGTCGGTATTCTCATGCATTATCGTGCTTGCGTCTTCAGCTCGGAGCATGACTTCCACCATAGTGTTTTCTGGTGCATGATACTTTGGAATGTTAGGATCAGTCGTTCGAGCCTTGCCTTGCCGTTTGCCAAATTTGTCGCTGGATAAAGCCTGGTTAGAATGACAAGGCTCAAAATAGAGGTCGACATGTATTACCCAGCAAGTTTGACGGGCTATGTAATCCAATCAGTCGCCTGTTGTTGGAAAAAAATAGCAGAAAAGCTTACCATTCGCAACTGATGACGGGTAATATTAGCAGCAATGCTGAGTAATGACCGGATGTACTCAGTAGGTCCGTAGATATCCCGGATCAGAAAGTTATCATAGTAGAAGCCGGCTGTTGTTTTACTAAGGCTGACCTGCGTGATTTCATTTGAAATGCGTTGGTGAACACTTCGTTTTATAAAGATAGATGAGCAATATGCTAGTATCTAACAATCACCGGTCATAAAAACAAGAATATGCACTTTTCATACGAATTGAAGCTGAAATCTGATTACCTCGGCAGGCTGAGGCCACATGGCGCCAGAACGACCGCATGTTAACCAACACACTTCTTGACTAACTTTGACTGGCGAATCGCTCATCTGTCTTACACATTTTCCTTCTTGGCAAACGTAAGTCCAGGGCAGGTTGCTACAAACATGTGAAGTTGGTTAACAATACTTTTTAATTACAGTTAGTAGTTTTAGCTAATAGTTTTTTCTTTCGTAAAAAGCTATCTTTCAAACTTGCAAATTCGTTGCGTTAAAACGCCATTATAATCCAATCAAGGGTACAAAGTACCAAGGGACTCACTTGTTCCTTCCTTTGGGTGGCCTGAGAACATTAATTAGTAGTTTTAGCTAATATTTTTTTCTTTCGTAAAAAGCCATCCTTCAAACTTGCACATTCGTTGCGTTTTAACGCCATTATAATCCAATCAAGGGTACAAAGTACCAAGGGACTCACTTGTTCCTTCCTTTGGGTGGCCTGAGAACATTGGGTGCCGCCACAGGAACAACCTGAACTTGCTCATCCCCTTCCCTCAACTCTTCCCATTTAGACGCCTACGCCAGGTTCATCTTCTGCACCGAACCTGGACTGGAACTTTCGCGCTACATTGCGCAAATTGTCAATTTTCAGTTCATAATCCGAATCGAATAAACTAGCCACAGTGCTCACTATGAGCACCACTAAGAACACTAACATCACAGACTTGATTGGCGTTCGACCCATGGTGCTAACACACCTGCTAATTGAACTAGGACAGCAAATAGATAACGGTACACTTGCTACCTTCCAGCACCAGCGGTCATCTTTCACTTTCACTTCTTCGCGTAAACTTCGCCGCCGCTCTCTGTTACCAGGAATGGTCAATGATTTCGCCTCGTGCTTGCCTTTACCTCTTGTGTGATCTATGGCAGTGGAGGAGAAATCTTCACATCCTGCGCGACCATCTCCCTCTGAATCGGATAGCGCCTAACAATGGGACGGACATGGACGGCTCCATGTTTAGAGACAACGAGCACTAAAAAAGCTCTGACGGCCAATCTGGACACTGCACGCTAGAGAGTAATGCACTCAATCGCTATTTTATTTCACATTTTACATCCAGTGCGGTGTTTTCCCCTCAGGTTCTTAGAGCATAATCAGAATTATCACGTGAAACGTTCACTCCAATCACTCACACAACTAGCATTTACATAGTTTCCGGTGCTGAGCTCCTATGCAATAATTAAGGCTGTAAAGGGCTTGACGAGGCGACCAGTGTTAACTGATAGTGGTACAATAGGAGGTATTGCTACACTGTTTAATAGTTTTATTGCCGTAGGCTTCATTGTCCACTTTAGAATTGCAATGGTGAGCTTTTATCAGTGAGTCCAACTCCATAACTGAATTAGCTTGCTTTGACAGGTTACGATGGTGAGGTTGTAGGTATAGTGGAATTGTGCCGGTGTCGTCTTAATTGTTGCTTAGTCCCTTAAACACAGTGCACCAATAGGTATCCTCAGGCCATGTTATGAATCGTCTGTCTGGAAAGAAAGAATTTTTATCTTGTAGACAAAGGGTTTGATAACTTGATGTGATTCATGCTATTCAATATTTGTTTCATGTCGTTGGTTTCCGAGAAGGATTATCGCATATTTTCATTCCGCCTCATTTTGATTTTCACCTCCTGGTTGCATTCAAAACAATGCTTTTTTTCCAATTGATCAACGTTGGAGTCGTCTGAGCAACAACTTATAACCTTTTCATTAGGACTCTCCTCCTTCCGCTCTCTCCATGCTATTTGCCCTATTGATTTAGATAATCTTTTTTGATCATGTACAAAACTATTGCACCCAGTGAATGAAGTATACCTTTGTAGCCTTTTTCCCAAGAATTAGTTTCAGCTAAGCAGGAAGGTAACCTGCCTTCCAAAAGCTCAGAACCTTAGCTTCAAACCCATAGATTAAGTTCCCTTTGGAAACTCCTCTATTCTGTTTTAATTTTTAGGACCTACCTCGAATCGGTAGTATGGAGTTCATGACTCTAACTGACTATTAGAGTGATCAGAAGTGATGATTATCAATTATATAGTAGCACTCGGACCCCGTAAAACACTTTTCGATTCTATTTTTCAAGAAGATGCGACCCTGTGGCTGTTTAATCCAACGTTTCGCACCTGTTGCAATTAATTACCTCATTGTCTCTGTGTATTCAGCTTGCCTCCAAGCCACCAATGTCTACGTTCGCAAGCTTTGCTAGCTCTCTCGCTATTTTACTCATCACAATTTTGCATGAGTACTTACCCAAGGGTCCTCCATCTGTGGTATGAAGCTCAGGTTCTGAGAGCTTTTGGCGGCCAGTAAGGTTACATGCATAAGTCCCATATCTTGGCACTCTAATTTGAAGAACATGACAGCTCCACTAAGTCGTCAAGTGGTAACTTCAGTTCTGCTAATATTGTTGACAACAATCACTGGAACTGGAAACCGAGTCTTTCTTATCTCAATCAATCTGTGAGATCAATGCAGCGAAGTCAAACACCACTTGAGCAATTACTCATGTAATGAGTCAATTACTCATGTAATGAGACGTGATTGCAAGGATGAGACTGATTTCCTTCTTAGGAAATAGTGATCGACTTCCCTGGCTTAGATCAACTGCACTGTGCACAACTGCACTGCACTTCCCTGCACTACTGAATCCTTCTGACGAAATAAGCTGCAGTATAAACATCTGCTGCACGTTACTTTGTCACTTGTATTTGTACCCATTGTCACTTGTAAAAGTCACATTGTTATGTATCACGAGTACGCGATGACTAATTTTTTTTCATACAGGCTGGAATATAAGGCAAGGCATCTGTCAAACGTTAGTGTAACAGAGCGCTCGCTCTCTAATCTGCTTTGCGCTCTCGCAGATTTCTCTTGAGCACTTCCTTAGTTGCTTTTTTGGTGCAAACCAGGGAATTTTTGCGGTTTAAAGCACAAGTGCTTTGGTAATTCCTCATAAGGATTTGAAATTCAAATTACTCATTCAGTGCAGAGAAATGGGCGGATTTCGCCAAAATTTTGGTACGAAATCATCCACCCAAGCGGAAACCGCTTATTGTTGTCTTTGGGCACGGAGTACTAAAAGCTATGCAATGACATGTAATGGAATTGCCAATCTTGGACACTTGTTCACACTGCTAATAATTGCGTAGGTAGATTAGATACAATACCTTTCTTCAAGATAAGCTTTAAAGTTCTAATTTTATTATTGCTGAGAGCTAGACTGCGTGCAAGCAATGTGTATTGGTTCCACCCACGCTAATTTTTTGCCTCCTTTTGCTAGCTTGCTCGCTTGAATGATTGCATTTCGCAATGCACGCGCACCTCCTTTGTAAAAATCACGTCCTAGAAGTTCTCACGTTAATCTGCAGCAATAATTAGTATCATTTTATCCTTTCCTATTTCCTCACAGTGACATAAAACGAGCTAAGACTCCGCTCAAGACACACGTCTTCTGTTTACACGTACATTCTTTGACACTATAAACTTCTTCTCAAGGCCAGTCAGCTAGTTGCACATATGCAGTTCTCAAGCGGAAATTCACATGATTCGTCCTTCTCTAATTGGTCCATGGGTTATTTGTTAAGAATCTTGTTGTTGATCCATTGTTTCGCCTTATTAACTCCTAAGGAAAAACTTACGTTCGTCAGTACGTCGTTAAACTAGTGAGCCTTTGCTTAAATGGCCTAGTTACTGAGTTATGGCGAAGATGATGCAGTATCGGTAGTTTTTTTGCCGCTGAATCCGTGTACTTTACTTGCTTCATTGAAGCTCCTGGACCTAAGCTTCTAGACCCTGGGTTCTAGTAAGTTGATTGGCATTCTTGAATGGAGTCTCCAATTAGAATTACGATCAATGATCAATAAACTTTATTGTGCAAATCAAACTTACCTCATCAGCACAAGCGCAGTTCGCACACAATCTGAACCACAAGCCAGGGCTGGCCACGGCAGACAGATGAAAGAGAGATCAAAACGTTTATCTCCTACAAGCGAGGATCCAGTATAACCCATAAGCCCCCACTATCTGACATTCTACCTTGATGACGAAAGGAACAAGGGCATCTGCGTCTATGATTTGAATTATTGCCTACAATACAACTTTAATTACGATCGAGTTCGCACAGCATTTATCTCCGTAGATTATTGAATGAGCAGCACAAGGCACTTGTAATGAAGATCACAACCAGGCTGAATAATCCAAACACCAATTTCAGCACCGGCCCTATTTTTAGCAAAGTTCCAAAACACACAAAGCATGTGTACACAGCTGCTCCTTGTCATACCCGTCAACAGGTTTCAGTCCACGCAGCCCACTGAGATGTTAATGTCAACTTTTGAAAGGAGTTTAGTGATCCGGGCTATCAGTTTCGGATCTTTACAAACCAGTGGATCTACTCCACCTAGAGCAAATTAGCAAATTGTCTGAACAGCATTTCGGTGTACAACCGAGCCGAGAAGGGAGACATGACACAGAACCTGCGGCAAGGTGGAAAACTTCAGTTGCCAATGAAGTTGCAGAATGCACAAAAGTCTCAAAGACACGTTGGAGCACAAATTTCCGTTTTATCCCGGCAAGTTACCGACGTTACACATGGGAAAAGAAGAGACGAGAGAAACTTATTCATCCGGGACGTTCAGTTTTTCGTGTGGCAGAAGTTACTTGTTGCAGCAGTCAATATTTGCCATTATATAGCGGTTTCTCCACGCCCAATGCTTCTCTTACCGAGTCACTGGCTTCCGGGCAAAAAATTAGCACAATATTACACACGGCAGCGGCAAAAGCGTCAAGTCAAGTCAAAACGAGCACGACTCACGCGCTCCACTATGAGCGACTGCCGGGACAGTAATAATGTCGACGTGCTCGTCCTTCCTAATTTTCCTTCATCATCTTTCCGTTCCATCTGACAAAGTTCCGCATCTGAATTAACGGAAGAGGGACGCGTAAAACTGTTCCCTTTTTGCGTACTTGAATACTCGAATCGAAGCAAGGGAATAAGGAACGTTTCCATTATGCATGCAAAGTGCATGGGCACCGTAACGGAAAAAATCCTCGTGATCCCTCATTCTCACGTTCGATGATGAGATGCGTGCGTGCGTACGCAATTGTAGCCATTCGAGCTTGTAGCTTGTGGTGGATCTTGAGGACTGAAGTTTTGTGTGGATTGGCGACTTCATTTGTGTGCATCCAAATTTTGATTTGCAGATTCATTCTGGCCCTTCGTGCTTCGGCATGTGATAAAGATCGAATGACTGCTATTGTAAAATGGTACAGATGCGCTGCGACGTTGCTTTCTTTCTTCCCATTTCTCCCTGGTTGTTTGCAGATTAGCAGAAGTAGGATACGAAAGAAGAGCACGTGGTGTAAAATAATTCATTCCAGTTTGTAGAGGGTTCGCAATCCGTTAAAATGAATACTATACACTGGCATACTCGGCTTCGGCTTAAATGTTTTCCGTTTGTTGAGATGCATGGATCTGTTTCCAATGTGCACATCTTCTTTTGTCAAATGTCTCCATGGAGCACAGGTGTTTTTCACACGTATTGATTGATTGAATGTGCCTGGGAATAGTAGCATTTGTGCTGTCAGCTGTGCAAGTATATTTCGCGGTTTTCAGGGAAATTTCCCACCTCATAATAACTGTCTCTGAGTTGAAATGGATTGCGACTTGCGACAAACGGCCGTGGATGTGGTAAGGGGAGAGAAAATCATCTGAGCCACAACTACGGTACTGTACCTGTTTTCCCTAATGAAATGTCTTATGGTACTGTTACTGTCACTCGACTTCTACCAGTCATGCTATAAGCTGTAGGCCATGTTGGCTCGTACACAGAATTTACTTAGCTGACTGGATGCTAACTGTTGTTTTTTTAACTGGCACTGGCTGTGGTTAAAACTGATGGTGAGGATGTTTCGAGTTACCTGTGTGCTACAGGTCTCTGACGTACCGTTAGATTGAAAGCGTAGAGTGTCTTAAGTGTTCTAAAAACACTGTTGTAATATCTGATGTACAAACTTGCAGAATTCAGAATGGATGCTGGAACCATACAGTGGTTACAAATACATTACTAGAAAGAAGGAATAAGAAAGCGATCTTCGTCTGACAGTTTCTGGTATCACTTGTCATGTGGGCGTATTAGGTTTCACTGGAAGAGGTTACGTCAGTGAGGAACTGATTGGGGGGAGGGCTTGTTCTTCATCTACGTTGCAGAAGTTGCTTTTTAAGGTTTTCTCTTTATACAAAGTATATTCTGAATTTCTGATGAGTACAAGCTAGGCACTACGTTTTCATACCAAAATAGATACTAGACTCAACAATCTAGTACACCCAGAACTTTTTATCAGCACATGAACATGTGGGCATGAGTCAGGGTCAGGTCAGTTTATGAGAATTGATTCGTCTATGATTTTAAACTTCCTTTTGACAACAGTCAGACAGATTATGGCGTCATCGTGTAACTTCCCGTTGTCTTTGGCATGAGCACCATGATGCATACGTATAAGTGGTAGTAATTTGGTAATTGCTGAATGCAGAAGCTGGATGTCGTAAAGTACTTGTTGTTTTACGACGCTTCAACTGCTGCAAGTAATACAAATACAAGTTGGGGTATGAGTTAATGGTTTTATAATTGAGCCTAATCCAGGAAAGGAATTTGCACTGACAGTAAATACAGTTACTTGGTGAAGGATCCGACCGCGGCATGAAGTTTTTATGTGCACTGCATTGGTAGGAAAACAGTTGTCCTTGTTAGCGCTAACAAGAAACGTGATCTTGTTAGCGTCAATAAGGTGATGAAGACATGGCTGCGCTTTCATGTGTGACTAATGAAGAA
>VRMD01003683.1:0-10467 GCA_009872375.1 Sminthurides bifidus | reverse complement strand
CACATCACATGTAGCTTTATGGATTATTGGATTTTTAATTACAATATTAATTGCTGTATTGTTTACTGTTTTCTATGTTAAGAAAGCACATCTTAGAGTAACGATCAGTGCACAGATGAATCCGAAGAGAACTACAAGGGAAAGCGAGATGAACCTGATCCAAAATGAAGAAAGAAAACGTGTTGGAAACCCAAGTCTAAATCAAGGGAGCGTGTGGTGATTCAACGCGAAACTGAATCATCCTGTTTATGATTAAGACTTGTTTACACATTAAGGATGCAAATATCCTTGAAGCGTAAATGTGACAGAAGTAGTTATGAGTTACGTGGAATAATTACCGTCAACCATATTGGAATATTGGTAATTAAGTAGATGCTGACGATACGGAATTAGAACATTAATATCGTTATGATTCACATGGTCATGGAACAGTGAGGTGATTCTAAACAATAAGTTATTGGTTATTTGGAAAACATTAGATTAGTAATCAACATTGTAAAGAGTATAAACCGGGAGTTATTGGTAAATAAAATCAGTCTTTGGTTATGAACTTAACTTGAAGATTCATTGTAGCAGAACGATTAGAAGCTGATTATTTTGCATATAATCATCACACAGTAAAGCTTCATCCTCTACTGACACAACTGATGGCTTACCGGCATGTTCTTTACCATCAATTTTCCTAAATTTCCTGGAATTGAACCGTGTTCTTGGGGAAACTAGGATTACATGTAATGAAGGAAATAGTTCCACATCAGAACAAGCGTTTAAACTACGGTTTCACATAACCTACCTCTGGAACTTCTGACGGTGGGACTTTTGGATTTAAATTTCGGCAAAGGTCCGAGCATACGCTCCTTCCTCCTTCCAGCTTGGAGGCTGGAAGTAGAATATGTAAATTCGTGATTTAATTTTCAGAACTTACCTGGATTAACACACAACCTACTGGAGCAGAAACTATTAAAGTTTTTGGCTTTTCACGGCTTGTGCAGCTTTTCACAAAGCTGCCAAGTGTAGGGAATATCCCCCCAAACCCGTATACCCCCCTGGCATCCCGGTCCTCAAACCCATAAGGATGATCTAAGAGAGGCGGATATAACTCAGCCTCTAATAATACAATGTTTTTGTTTTCTAGACCGTCTTGAGCAAAGTAGCTGGTCAATCAGTCGGAATGAAACTGCTGTTTCTTAAAAAGTTTCTTGGGTGTTTAAATGCTGAGGAAGCGAAGCAGGCGTACAACACTGCAGGACATTGGTACAGAGCCCAATTGCGTGAAGCAAGAAATAACAGCCTGCCGATTCAAGAGCCACCGAACCCTGAGCCAAAGCCAAAGCGAGGGGAAGGGTCATCTGAACCGCCTGGTAAAGCGCAGCCATTAGAAGCTTCTGATTATAATGCGCAGCCTTTACCATGGTATAAGAAGCCTTGCACCGGGGGAAAAAATAAACCCTGAAGGACTGCGTAGCGTTAGACTGTGATATGGTCTCAATCCCTAAGCCTAATTGACCTGGAAAATTTCAAAATGCAGTGGTCTCTGTGGGTCTATGCAATGCGGATGGAGAATCATTACATAAACATAAATGAGTACGTTTATCGGAAGAAAGGAACCTACAAGAGAACTCCATTTTCAAGGAAGCTTAACGGCATTCACGATGACACTCTGGAGCGCAAAGGAAAGCCAATAGAAGAAATCCTTGAGAAATTGAAGCAGCTTCTTCAAGGGAAACTGGTAATTGGCCATGCACTTTATAACGATCTCGATGTGTTAAATATCACAGGTGGTCATTATGAACAGTTCGATCTCCAATGGTTCTTTTGGAGGCAAGTTGAAAACCAAGGGTATTTACAGACTTGTCCTTATAAGCTCTCCGTTTTGATGACGAAGTTTCTACCGGATTTTGAATACAAACAGCACACAGCTATAGGTGATGCGATTGCGACCATGAAATTGTTTCGTGAAATTTTTGTTAAGAAAATCCCTGCAGAATTAAAATTATCAAAGATAAATACAGAGCCAATTAATGAACTAGACCTATTCTTGTAAATGAAGTTGATAAATTTTATTTCGAAAAGCCAGATCGAGAAACTGAATCCACGCACAGCTTTCTAGTAGAAATACAAGTAGTGAAGGCTGCACAATGTAACACATTCGCTGCACTTCACCCCTCATTATTATGGCAAAGGATCGTCATCTATGTCTTCAAATATAGGCGCAGTCCAATCAGCGACGTTATGGACGATTTCGGCAGGCTCAGCTGCACCAGATATATTTTCTGGCTCGTTAATTACCTCGTCCTCTTCGTATATGACTAGCGCTTCGGTTATCTCGAGATCGCTGTCCGCATCACGACTAGAAACGGACACTGCACGCCGCGGGAGATCGTATTCCTTGGATTTATAAATCCTGTTGGGGTGCGTCACAAGTAATTTCTTATGCTTCACAGAATGCTTTTTTAAAGCAGCACTGGATGTATGATAAATACCACAGCTGCAAAAAACTCTATCTTGTAGTTTATCTCGCACAGTGGGGCAAAAAAAGTCGAATGGAAATTTTTTAAACGTAGAAACTGTTTCTTTTAAGTGAGATAGAGCATAGCGACTCCACAAGCCCGAAAACTTAATTTTTTCTGACATGGGATCTTCTGCCAGCTGTGGTCCTTTAGGTGTGTCAACTAGCGCTAGACGCCCCAATAAGAATCTTGACGGGAACAGTTTGAAGTAATTTATTCTGAACTGTTTACAGCAGCCTGTGTCGGAGCACTTTATAATCTGTAGTCCGTATTGCGATGATCGCACATGCTGGGCTCCCCACTCTTCAGAAATATCCAAAGTATCTGAAAATATATCAACAAAGAACACAGCAATTACTATTAGTGCAGCCTTTCGTCAAAGTGCAGCCTTAAGCCTAAGTCAGAGTAATCTTTTAGCCGCACATATAACGTCCATGTAACGGCGGTTATAATGGAAACTGTTGCAGTCAGGCTTCGCCATGCCAGAGTTCCAATTTTCTCCATTTCAGCCCATGTTAGTTTTCACACCAAAATAATGTACGCAACGTAATTAAAACTGGCGCTATGAATTTTGACGTCCGTTACCATGGGCAATGAAAGTCGTACAATCACGTACGTTATAGCCGCGGCTTAAAGATAACTCTGACCTAGGCTTTATAGCGAAAAGTTGGCATTAAGACATACCAATTCCATCGGAACTTCCCGATTCTTCGTATTTTGCAACAGTTTTGTATCCAGATATCAAATTCTCAGACCAGATGTTGGCTAAGAGATCCCCAGCGGACTGGAAATTAGCTTTTTCCAAATCAGAACACATCGTTTTTCGCTATTGTCCAAGTGGGTTCCAAAACTGTCATGCTTCAATACAATTCCAGCTAAGTCACGAGAGAGAGGAGCCATTCCTCGTTCCACTGGATTGTAAGCTGAATATCCTGGCGCATAAGTAAATAGAAACAAGCAGTCCAAATCCTCCCTGAGAAATGTTTGAATGGCCATATAAATTGTATTTTCATATCTCGGGTTTTGATCCGGGCCACAGTCGCTTAACAGGAGCAATATGGGTTTCATCTTGTCTGAAACGCAAAGGTACTCTTTGATTCCTGGTGGATGGATTAGACGCTGTATGTCGTAATAGTGTGATTTTGCACTGGACTTGTCGTATTTAGCTGATCTGATTGCTATGTAGGTTGGTCCGTTGTACGAAAACTTGCCGTTTTCATCGAAAACCAGTACCGTGTGTACACTAGGTATTAATTTATGTCGAAGAGCAATCACGAACGGTCTGGGAGTCGTATTTCATAGTCCAGATGCATCAAAATGTGCCACTGTTGATTTTCTGCTGCTATACCGAGCGGTATTTTAGCTTTGTCATTTTGCGAGATAACGGCACAGCAGTCAGTTCCAAGCTCTTCGACTAATTCTCGAAGTGTCTTAATTGTTGCTGCGGCGAAATGAGCATCGGTGTGCTCTTTTCTTGCTGTATTTTTGGCCTTGGCAAGATGTACCGAAGAGTTACTCCTTTTGGGCAAAAGACGATAATTTATCGCTTGTTGACTTAATTCATATCCTGTGAATGCCCAAATTTTGTTATCACCAAGAAAATCATGTAACAGGCTGCACTTGAACGTCAATGCTGCACTTTTATCTTAGATCTAAGATCTTGTGTAGCCTCTTTTTGTGAGTGCAACCAAGAAATTATCGTTTGTTTATTACCTCTTTTGTTCAGCTCATACGTGAAGTCTCCCAAAGTCTTCACAGTACTAAGGCCCTCCGACCTCCTTCGCAAATCTGCGTGAGACATATTTCCAATTATATCAAGAATCACGGAATGTAAATCTGGGTACGTGTTTTCAACTGGGGGCGACCAATTTTCTCTGTTACATTAACGCCAGCTGCCTTTCTTAGTTCTGCCAACTCATTTTTACGCTTAAGGCGTGAGCGCTTGTTCCTAGCTGCCGAGCACTGAAGCTTTTGTAACCGACATTTTAGACTGGACTTCTCTTTCTGTTTTGCCCTCAGATCTTCAGCATTTTCCTGGGTAGCCAAGCCCTGATTCTTTAACTTCTTCAGCACTTTTATAGACTTGGCAAGATTCTCTATCTTTTCTTTCAAATGGTGCTGAACAGGGGCAGTATAAGTTCGATTATGTCTGGTTAAAGCCTCGACAGGTACCGGTGTTTGATCGGTCACTTCCTCCTACTCGAGTTCTGTGTCTATAACTTCCTCGCCAGGTGTGGTAGCTTCAAGTTCAGTTCTGGGGCGTTTGGAATGATTCTGAAAGCACTCAACTATAGATTTCGGTTTTCGCCGGATAGCAATAGCCTTGTATTCTGCTAGCAACTCGATTAATTTCTTGGAATTCCCCTTGTTTGCCTTCCATACTTTGTTGCATTGTTCCTGAGTTAACTTTCCTTAAAAGCAAAGAAATGCATGCTTGCTTATCCTACGATACATCCTTCACAAACGGCCTCAAGAAGTTATATTGTTATTTATGTTAAAAGATGAGTTACCTTTTCCTGCCGAATTGAAAGCATCCCAGTATGCGTTGTAAAACCTTTGGTATGAAATTCTTTCTGCAACTGCCGACGCCATGGGCAATACTTGCTTAATAAGGCCTGCACCACAACGTGTTATCACTGTTATTTTAATCGGCATTAAAATACACTTTCAGAACGTGAACGTAGCTGGTACGGAACGAATAGTGATAAACATGCGCATGCTGTTGTTTTAGTGAAAAAAATACTAAGAAAAAGCGTAATCTGCTTTACGAAAAATCATATACTCATTTTGGCTGTTTTTCCTGTAACGACAGATGGCTTCACGCACCTACCCACCCTCATGATACAAACGGATGCACTTTGCCTACCTCCTATCCTCCCTGTTTCGCGTATCGTAATTTAATTATGGCCCCTTATAAATCACTTCACGAAAACTTCATGAAAACTGAAAGCAAGATTCTTGCATTCTTATTGTATTACTCTTCATCCGGAATTTTACCATATTTAGCTACAGCAGTCTCGCGCTCCATCTCATTCACGACAATCTTCGTAGACCCAAAGTTCATGACTTGGCCAGTTCTAATCACCGTTTCATGAATCCAGCAACAAATTGGGGAGTAGCCAACTTGTATCAGGTTCAGTTCCGTACCGCCATAGTTGATTGTTCCTAGTTCACTAGTCCCAATGTCTTCCATGTCGAACAACCATTTCAGAACACGAGGTGACCCAATACAGTTGAGGCGTTCTAGAGTGTCTGCATGATTCCATTCACCAGCTCTTGCACGGCGATACACGAGGCATTCCACATACTTTGTTCCAATGGAGTCGCCTTGGCAAGCTATTGAGTCAAAATTATTTTTTCATGAGATGTATGGCTGTCAAACAGATCACGTACGGCACTGTCACTTTCAAAACCTCACCTCCGATTCCCAAATGTTTAGGACGCCAGTTATCTGTGCGGTTATCATCAACTACATAAATGCATCCACTCCTGTAAATCCCTCCTCCGGACCGCTGGCGCTTGCAACAGTTAAATAACACTTCATGAAAGACCTACTGATGCAAAATCAACTCATATAAATCAACATATGCATGAAATACTAAAATGTATGATAGGTTTCACTTACTTAATTCAGTCAAATTGATGGCGTTGAAAACATTTCTGGTCGTACAAAACTTGCCTACATGACCCTATTTGTAGCACATTAAACATTTTGGTGGATTGCTACTAGGACTCCTTCCGATCATTGATACCATGAAAGTCAGGGTCTCCTCTCTTGCTCTGGGTGCAATCTTTCTCAAGGCACGCAAGTCTATGTATTTATTTTCATGAAGCATCATCATAGCTTGTAAGGGTACCGTCTTGGTCAAGTCCTCGTTCTTGTAGGCTGACTGTCTCCACAGCTCCTTGAAGGTATTCCTCCACTGCCGTAACTGGAGAGTAGCGCAGGGAGTTATTGCCTCCTCCAACGCCTTCAACGCTTTCGCTTTCTCAATCACACCAGTACATGAACTAGTATTTAGAGCGGTAACCGATGCTTCCCGAATTGTCGTCGTTGTACTGACCAGCCTGAATTACAAACCAGGATTCATATGTAAGCAAACTACTATAATATCTTCTAAAATCCATAACTTCATGAAAAACTAATAAATTATTACCAGAAACAAATTCCAGGTCCGAGTTAAGCAGTGCATTTCCATCATCATAATTGCATTTGGCTCGTTGCGCATCCATTCATCCCTCTTAGCCAACAACAGGGTGTGCAATAGCTCATCCGGGTTAAGTGCATCCGCGAAATGGGCGAAGCAGTCCATCTTGCACATGTTTTCACCAGTCATCTATTTCTCATGAATGCAGCAAGCACCAACACGGCAGGGGCATCAAAATTTAGCATACTGCGGAGGTCTAAGACTACGGTTGGCGTTCCCATAACTAATACACGCTTGGACTCACGAATGGATGCAGAAGCCTGGATGAAACTAACCGTAATTTGTTGGGACAGACACACTACAAACACTGTATCCTCCTGGATAAAGTAGATGGCTAACCCGAATAAGCAACCAAAATAAATTATAACAGTTAATTTCAAGTTTTAGTCCCTACTCTTCCCTTCATGAAACTAAAGCAATACCAAAAGTACTACCTGGAAAGTTTTCTGGAGCAGGCAAGGTAGTCATGAAAGCTAAACCGTCTTCTTTGAATAATTTCATGATGTGGAACACTTCCTTCTTCGATTTCACCTGCACAACATTATTAGGCATTTCCACTCGCTCCTTAACTGTCCCAAATGCCTTTAAAATCTTGCCAGTGTCGACAACACAAGGTCTATCAATTCTTTCTTGCATGAATCGTTCGTACAAAGCCCACGCTCAGGCTACGCCCATAATGGCCATCCTTGGAACACGACCCTAAAATTCAACAAATATCAGGATATCAGGACAACCACAGAATTTTCAATAGCTTCATGAATCTATTCTCCTGACATTCATACCTCGGCGTACTCTCTAAGACACCCGTCCATTCTCGCATTAGGTCAGTTAGCCACAACTGTATCCTGTGCTGGCGCGTCTTTAGCCAAACTTTGACGCTGCATAACGTTCCTTTCCATATACACCGTCTCCAAAACCGTGAAACCGAAGAAGTCCACTACGGTAGGTCGCTTTCCGCAGATTCTAGTCACTTCATTCATGGCCGTCACACGGAATATGTCCAAATCTGATTGGCTAACTCCTCGGACAAGGACACCCACATGCTGAAATCACGGCAAACGCTTTAGGCTTTTGCTATTACCCACCTTCATGAATAATAGAATCAATTGTAACTTTACATGGCTTACCTCATCTTGCTCAGGCGTTAGTCTTCTCTCCTGCCAGATCATGTAACGAATATCGGGACGATAAATAAGCTCCATGATCTGTCTGGCCATTGCGCAATGGAGTATGTACTCCCTCCAAGGAGACATGGATGAAAGAGTTGGTAAGTTACCAAAAACCATGAGGCCATCTTTTGCCCGAGTGAGAGCCACATTCATCCTCTTCGGCTCTCGTCTCCTTGAAATGAGTACACTGTCTCGACTCTCACTTCATGTAATCCGTCAATGAGTCTCACTAACCTGTCTAGCACCTGTGATTGAGCTGCGTACATGGCAATGACTGAAACTGCTCTCATGCCCAACCCACTAGCCCGTAGCTGCATAAGCGCGATAGCTATTTCAATTGCCTTGCCGTAATTTACCTTTGATTTCTCCACGGAACGCTCAACCCAATTGTGCTTCATGAATATAACGCGTCCACCTATTTCCGTAAAGTTGATTGGGAGATCCTCAAAATCAGTTCTACCAGCTAGTAGCTTTCCATCGTAGAACTCTTGGTTGGGGAACTGAACTATCGTTTCATGCATTCTGTACTGCACCTGAAGCATCCGATACGGTCTCTTCGCCGAAAGACGCTCGAATAGACTCGTTCCATATCCTGACATGAAGGCTTCATTGCTGAGAACGCACGGCCCCAACTGAGCATGATCGCCGAATAAGAAAATCCGCTTCTTTGCAGCAGCCATGGCAGACAGAGACACAATCTCTGTCACTTGGGTCGCCTCGTCATAAATGACGGTTCCTTGGAAGCCAATAGGCAACAATGCGGCCACGTAGCCGGTGCAGGCTACCACCTCGTAGTTGGCTAGAACTCTCATGACCCATGCAATGTCCCTCCTAAGGTACCAATCCTCGCCTCCGTCGTCCAGCTGAACCTCTCGGTTAGGAAATTCCCTATTTCTCAGTAGTCGAAAGGCTGATTCTCCATTTCATTTTCTCGTTCTCTGCTGCATGCGACAATCCGGATAACTCGTAAACCTCTGTCGCAGCACTTGCGAGCTATGTTGTCTACAGCTATGTTTCTGGCACCGCTAAAAACCAACCCCTCTTTCTCATTCATTTGTACAAGAATGTAAGCAAGCCACGAAGCAGTTGTCGTCTTTCCTGTCCCTGGAGGGCCTTGAACCATGAAAAATTCTGACTGAAGGCAACGTTGAATAGCTTCTAACTGTAATAAAGCATTTAAAACATCTGCAAATCCACTCATTTACGTTTCATGCAAATTACCAATGCAATCTCCTTATCACATATTTTACCTATTAAGCTTTACAATTTCATGAACATGTTTTAGTCCTCTAACCGAATGCAAAACCGTTTACTCACCTGGAATACATTCAGAATTGACTTTTCTGGTAGTCCTAACTCCTCCCGTAGTTGCGCCGCTGTCTTGTTATTAGCTGCAGGCTCGGGTCCAAATTCCCTATGTCCTGGTGCTGGTCTTCCCAGAACTATGTTCTCAAAATCTTCATTCACGAATGTTTCCCCACTACCGGCTTCCCGGAATGTTTTGCATTCGTACTGATGATGCCTCCACAGCTCATCATGAATAACCTTGATACGTCTTACTTCTGTTAGCATCTTCATGAAATCCCTCTTTGAATGACGCATTACCTCTACTCTGTCAGATGAGTTTCTCGCGTCAATTGTCCTGACAGCCACTCTTGCCTCCATCGGCTCATACCTCCTGCTTCGTCCAGTCAATAACAGCACTGAATTAGCACGCAAGTGGTTGAACCATCCTGGAACTGTGCCTTCAAATGCTATCCTTCCATTAATGCAGTCAGTCTGGTTTGGCTCCCGTTCCCAGGTGGACTGGACAGCTTCGGTTCCTTCTGCAATGTTAGCACTCAAAGCTTCATCGTACTCCAACTTTACCAGCTTCATGAAATGAACCGCACATTGTTCCCGAGAACCGTAGTCTTGCTGCATGATCAAATTGTTGTCAGGGCTCCCCGTTCGGACGGTTTCGCAGTCCGACAACACCTCCGAATCTGATTCATCATCAGAGCTTCACATTTCTGCTGATCTGTAACAGACAGATTTAACACAACGTTGTCATTTTGCTAATATTTTTCATGAATTCCATCTCTAATTCCGCACCTGCGACCTCCGAAACTCCTTTATAACTTTCATGAAATGCAAGAACTACAACCCTATAATTTACTTACCTTTATTCCCAACTGGATTTCTGCACCACACAGCTTCAATCTCTTCCAAAATATCTTCTTCTGTTACGTTTTTAGCTATTTTTCGAAAAATTAGTTCTCCACTTTTCAAATAATTTTCCTCGGAAACACTTTAATTTCTTCTTAATGTACCCTTATGCGTCTCCTTCTTTCCACCAGTCAACGCAAACTGATTCCACGGCAGCTATTCTCGATCGTCCTACTTCCTTCATGCACTTGCACAACCACACTTCGTCTACACCTATCGCTGTACCGCTTGCTTCTCGGCTCCAGCCGACCAGCCCAACTAAAACTTCGTGCCACCCTAGGTGCAGATCCTATCCATGCTAGTCTCTCCACGTATAACTGTAGCCCGCATGCATTCTTCCGCCTGCATTCCTCCGCCCATAGCCGTCAGCTT
>VRMD01003682.1:0-10468 GCA_009872375.1 Sminthurides bifidus | reverse complement strand
CAGATCATAATTACCTGCATGAATATGGAACAGTTGATGCTTTAGAATACGAACTGCGACAAAAATAAAATTTTAGGTTACGGTTTAAAATTCGCAAAGCGGTATTACATTTTTGCATGACAGGAGACAGAACAGGCATTTGCAAAAGATTCTCATTTTCTATCCATGCATGAAGCCTAACCGCTGCGGCCATTATGACACTAAGTGCAGTTCGCAGAGAAAGTACATCCGTGGTAAAACCTAACGACTGGCGATAACAAAAACAATAGTTGGAGTCAGTGTTTCAGGAAATATTTTCAGACTTCAGTGTCTTGCAGTGATGCTTCACTGGAATTACAGCCACTGAAAGTCTGAAATCGTGAAAGCAAACTAGTTTTCAGCTGATTGCCTACTTACGGCTGGCTCACAGTATAATGCATCCACCATAATTCATCAATGGTAATCTCCAAGAGAGGTACGCAATGTTTGTAAGTTCAAGGCCCTTCCGTATAGTCATTTTTGTATTTAAGCTAGGTATTGAACTGGTAAATTAGTCAAAGTAGTCTAATTCCACATACGCTTCCAGTTGGCAACAGCAATTGAGATAGAGTTGACACTTGTGTCTCAGACTTCTTGAAAGAATAAGTTCTGTATCATTCACGCAGGACGTAAAGGTCACTTTGTAGCCCTAAATTACGAATTTACAACTATGGAGTGTCCAGACAAGAAATATATTTACCCTCCTCGTCGTATTACTTTCTGCTATGATTGTTTTGGGTGAGAAACGGATAAAAGTTTAACTAAAAATACCATGCTCACGAACCTTGATCTGATAAGCGGTACGAAACTATCATAATATTTTGCCTGTTTTAACATTCACAGCGGCTCCTCACCACGATTACGATTTACCACGACCATCACCATCACCACCACGGCTACCACCACCATCACCATGGCGATTATGGATATGGAAACGGATACCCAGGCTTCGGAGGTGGTTACTACGGATACCAACAGCCGTTTCTGGGCTTTGGCATTGGTATTGGACGCCGGTAATCAAATGTTTCAAGTCAATGGATTATTTTATCATATCGTGAAATCTGTATCTAAAGCTCCAAATCGTTTCGTTTTAAAACTGACTTGATCTACTGCCTTAATACCTTGAACTAGCTTAACTGTCAACATCAACTACAGATTGGTTTGCAGTTACGGGTAACTTATCAGTCAAACTCGGTTTAATCAGCACAAATGCTTGACACGATGCATTATACTTACTAGCTTAGTCAGTATTAAACAAATGATTAAGGACTTGCACACCCAAAACTATGAATTTTCGTTGTCTTTGAACCTAGAAAAAGAACGATAAAATCAGGACCACCATAACAGCATTAGAGTTCAAAATTATATAAAAATATTTACAGTTCTACTCACCCGCATTTTGGACAAGTATAAAACACAGTTTGGCCTTCATCAGCTGAACGGAGCTGAACGGTTGCATATGTCATCTTAGTGCTGTCACATTTTGGACACTGTCTGTTCACTCGTGGCCCTTCTTCAGCTGGTTTTTTCTCTGTTGAGGAATAATCAGCGACAATGATAACTTTTTGAGTTACGGTAAGAGCGTTAATAATAAGTGAGAGACCAAATCAAGCTCTTACTTTTGCCCGGTACATCCCCAGTTAATTTCCTCCGACTACTGTACACATTCCTCTCGTTGAAAGTAATAACATAGGACTTTGTCTCCACGATATCATCGTCGTCTTCTTCATTTTGGGCACCGGCAGTAGCACCTGGAAGAAGGACCGTACATCAGTGAACATGTTTCCCTCGTTCATTAATTGCATTGACCAAAACATTGGACGTCCCGGTTGATTACTACATTTGTGTGAATGGTAACTCACCTCTTGGCTTTATTTTGATTGGTTCGTCACAAACCATGCACTTGTCATGTTTTGATGCTGTCAAAACTGGCAAAATTGACCCACACAGGACACAGAACTCTGGAGGCGTAGAAAAAACTTCTTGAACACTAAACATAGCGCTTTCAGTTACAGCCTCTGGTAAAATCCAGAAACTTACGTCTCACCCAGTTTAGCGGAATAAACAATTTTTTTTAATCACTTCAGCACTAAAATCTTTATCAGAATATTTGCGGATGAGGACCTCAACTTCAATTTTTCCTAACCGTAATTGGGCAGTGTTGTGGATAACAGTAAACAGTAATATAATAGGGGTTGCTCATGAAGCTTAAAACCCTATGAACATCAAGGCATTTGAGCATTTGCATATACATGATAAATCTCGCCCCGCTGCTTGTCGTGTTTAAGGCAAATTTGCCGCGTCTCCGCCCGCACGGCGAAAACCTATTTTCACACCGCGGCGGCGGCTACAACTCCCCTCCGCGCCAGAATAAGATTTCACCGTCATCAAGAGGTACAGCGATTTTTCCACTAAACGGTGACCGATTCATCAAGGTCCTCCGCATCTCTTTCAGACATAGCTACTTCAAATGAGCATTAGACTCAATCATTCGAGCTCAGGTTTCAGCATCTGAGGTTTTACTATGAACTAACGTGCAGCATCAGCTATGGCCAGCCTAGGATGAACCTAGCATATATGCCAGTAATTAATCGGAAAAAGGTGGAGACAAAAGAAAAAAAGAATCACTTATTTATCGAACGTTTAAGGCAATCGCCTATTCAACCATCATGCCCTTCAAAGCCTGAGAAAAAAGCAATTCTCATCCATTACTTTTTAGTGCTTTGCATATGTACAGTAATTTAGCTAACACACACTGAGAAAACAACTCCTATCTGATCTGAAGGCTTAGAAATTTATTAATTCCAAGTTATCGATTCCAACTTTTAATGAATTCTGTCGTACAATATGACAATAACATTACCATGTGATTATGTAGAAGAGGCACTTTCACATTGTTCGTCCTCTATACATCAAATTTGGATGAGCCCATCGCATGTGTCTGTTGAGGAACTGGACCTGTCCAAACCTTGCGTTACAACACTCTACGGAGCAGGCGTACCTTCGTATGCGATGCTGCTCTTTCAGGTGAGCAATTAGACCTCGTCTTAGGCCAAAAGTTCTGCCATATTCAGGGCACTCATGCCTGCCACCTCTGTACCTGTGCCGGCGATTCGGTCCCCGGGGCAGCTACTCCCTGTCCTTGAATAGAACAACACACTCTTTTCAGAAGATTTGAAATAAATTCACATTGCAAATTTGTATACGCTGTTTGAATCCGGGATTATTTCGCCAATGCGCGCAGCAGATGTTGTAGAACCATTACAGCAATTTTAGAAAATCCATACATAGAGTCTACAGTCGGGAAATTCCTATTTTTTGCGACGCTCTCACTTACACTGACAAATGCATGGGATTGAATCTCAGATTGCAATCAAATTCGCTAAATAACAACAGAGGGAGGATAGTCCTCTATGATCTTCCTTCTTGCATGGTTCGAGCCAGAGACCTGCCATAACCTGCCTCCATTTTGCAAATAGACTGTTGATTGCAGGGCTCTACCCCACGACGTATGGAATACCGTTTCTGATTTCTTGACAGCTTCATAGATTTCACAAATGTTACAAAAAACTTACCACGTCTGCCTTGCCGCGGTCGCGATTCTTCCTCCGGCTCCATTTCTTGAACAAAGCCCTTTCATGTTCCTGCTGTTGTTGTACTGCAATTCCCGCAATCTCTCCTCCACCAGGTTCTCGTACAATCAGCCGCTCTTCCCTATAATAATAAAAGTTTCAACAACTTTGAACTACTCATGGACACGTCAAAGTTTTCAAGGAACTACATGACATTTTCATCTCCATTCGAATCTTCGAATAACATGGTGGCAGTGACATGCAACCATGCATGATACGACGAAACAGTAGTCGCGCAGGAGCCAAGTTGACCGTTATAAGTAAGCTTATATTCTATTCCGACAACAGCACAGTCCCAATATTACATTGTTTATTGTAACGGTCCATGTGGGATTTTGTTGTGGAAGGGGACCATAGCCGGTGCTAGAGCTGACTTTAGCCGTGTGTACGGAGGCGCGTCTTTGTCTTGAGGCGAGATTCATCATGTGTTCTTATGCAAATGCTCAAATGCATTGCAGTTCATAGGGTTTGGAGCAATGGCGTAAGAGATGACGGTACTTCGGCAAAAACGATAGCAACCCATGGTATAAGCAAGACACTTTGGAAAACAAGGGTGTAAAATGTATTTTCCACACTGCGATTTATTCAAGTTTATTCATAAAGCGATATCACGGTAATACTGAATATCATCTGATTCCTGTCCAAGCGAAGTCTTACTCCAAGGTAGCTTTTGATTAGCCGCCACAATATTCTGTCCATAATATCTATAAAAAGTATTAAGTCCGTCCATAGACTGAGCTCGTCTTCCCATTTGCGTCATCCACAATTTCCTTCTATCTAAACTTAATGTATTGTTATTGCTGTAAGTACAATAAGTGTCAGGGTACGGCTCATAGTGCCTAACATGATTGACATAACCAAGGGACACAGGCCTAGACGGGGGAGGGTAGTTCCAGTAATCTTCGTTGTTAACATTCCAAAGAGACCTCGATCTCTGTAAGCGTACAGGAACTCCCCTAGTTCCTGGAGGATCGAGTCCAATGCCTGCGATTCCAAGCTCACTTATCCTATTCTTTTTGTACATGGGGTCAAACATGATTGTGGGACTGAACTCATTGTTCTTCATGGACAGCGAGCCAATGCTGGATTTTATGGAAAAATTGCTTCCTCTTCCGAATCGGTCCCTAAAATTACCACAGCATCAGTCACTGAATTAGTGTATCCATATCATCAAGCCGTGCCATAACGTTAGCAGTAAGTTGGCAAAAGTCAGCGTCTTTAGCGTTACAGCTTACCTCTGCAGTGTAGAACCTTTAAGCTTATAATGATCCGAAAGAGCCGGCGTGGAGTCAGCATAAGCGAAATTCTGGTATGTACATGGGCTCGGACCGCTTCAAAGTCCCGTTTCCGTTGCTACACACGCCATTTTCGTGACATCCTCTTTCTACATTAGACTGGAACAAGTAACAAACAGTTTCATTAAAACACAATCCTTGCAGTTGTATGACGAAAATCGTGATTAGTTTCGCCATATAAGCACTAGTACCACTAATATAGAAGGAAACGTTTTTGGCTTACCAATGTGAGATCATGCAAACGGCCTAATATCATCTCCTCATCTCTCCATGTCAGATACAAGGAACAGACGCACAAGGCTCCGAAAATCTGCATACAAGCAAGACTCAAGTTTTACCATTACAGTAACTCCAACTTCTTCCAAATGCCAAAAATAATTGTTATTCATTGTATTCCAGATTTTGTTAAACTCACATTGAAGATAGCACGCAGTGCCCAATACACAAGTTCTATGACTCCATACTCGAATTTTTGCGTTGGCTGCAAAAAGCATAGAACAATCATGCAAAGTCAAAACCCGATTCCCATACTTTAAAATCCTCGTCATCAATCTACGTTTTGATGCAAATCGATGAAATGATCTTTGTCAATATCAAAATGCTCATCCCTACCCAATAGTAAAGTGACATAAAGAGCACCATCCCCGCCTCAGGGAAAAAAGAGAGCACAGTCATAAGGGTCCAGCTCATAAGGTACTTGCGCTGCCTCTGCAAACGGGAACGAAACCCACAATTAAAACTGCGTATCCATCTGCCGCAGACACAACCTCTCATTACGATGCTTGTCATGCCTCATCAATTTGTAATCACAGCGTGCGTAATTTTCCCTTTGGAGTCTAGACATGATTTGAAATGGATGTAATTGAATTCCCCTAATGTTTAATGGATCCATCAGGCCAACTAATTAACTTACAATGAGCAAGCCAAAGAGCAGAACAGCAGCCATTATAAAATTGAAGAAGTACAAGGCACATAACGTGTACGCAGGAGCGGGGAGGATCACTGCAATGGAGCAACAACAACAATATTTTATTATTCCTCCCACATCAGAAAGTCGGCTTGCATCTCTCAAAGCCTTGCCTTTAAGCCCTCATTACGTTTTTCACTCTCATCAGATCATGGGAATGTGTACTTGTACATTGGCATTTGCCTTAATCACAAATCGCTTTCACTTACACAGAGACTCGATGATCCACCACAGCTCCACCGCAAAGGCAACACAGTAAACAATCTGCAAGGAAAACAAAAGTTTCATTATCAGCTTCGGTTACTACAGCAAATAACAAAACATTGCCAAGTACGCCTCTTTCAGCAAATATTTAATATCGGTATAGGCTCTCTCTGTCGTTATTTGGGGAAAAGTCATGACAAAACCTAGGATTTACCAGATTTACCTGATGTATTTCCCATTAAATCTTCCAACAATACACCACTTCCCACCTGTGCTAATTATACAAACATTTCGTGAAAACTCTACTAGTAATCTCTTTGCAATCCGCGGAACAAACCCCACAAAGTAAGGATTTTCCAGAACCTGATTAACTTTCCATTGCAAAAATGGGCTATGAATACGGAACATGAGGCACTGCATTAGGCGTTTTCCATCCACAAGGAAAAGTAGAAACTTTTTATCCTACAGAAGGTGGATATGGCAAATTAGCACACATTAAAAATTCAAATTTTCACAAAACAAACAGCAAGCGTAAAAACAGACCAGATGTAAAGCACCTGAGATCCTTCAACCCTGACACCAGAATCCCAGGCTTATTTCAAGCTCGCTTATTCAAGACAATGGAAGTGATTGTATTCAAAGACTAATTGTTCGAGGGCAATTAAGGAGTCTGATCCGAAGGAAGTTAACCGTTCAGTTCCTTGGACCTTTTACCCCAGTTCCCATGCGGGAGAGGTAAATAAACTCTGGTACATTTCTATGCTTTCCTCCTTGTATTCTGTATACATTCTCCTGACATCCGACGCAACCTGTAATTCCATCTGAATCATTGTCAGGTCGGGGTACAGCACAGCCTGGGAACAGAGTCACCTATTGTGATCTAATAACGTGGTCTACTACGGTGAAGGCAAATAAGAAACTTGTTGTACTCTTTCTTTACGAGGTAAGGAAACCGGAACAAGAGACGTTTCCCGCATGCAGTTATCCCTTCCTCCGACTTTTTGCACCAGCAATAAGAACCGCATCACCGGGTCTGGACTCAACATTATACAGCAGATTCAATAAATTTTCGTTTCCTCTCTTGCAGGTGGAATGCAAATGTACAAAAGCCACAGACAGAATCACTGATTCTATTGACTACTGGCTGCACTCCTTGCTAATCCATTCCTTCGGATCTTCCTCAATCTCATCTCGTATCCATTATGCCATTAAGCTCCGTCGGAGCCGAGGAACAATGGGACGTGAGAAGGCTCACGCCTTCTGCCTCATCTATTTGTTGTGTTCCTTTATCAAATTTACTTTTTTTGCCAAATCGCTAGGCCATTCACCACAGAGGCGATATGGGTAGCGTTATTCGGATTTGTTGTTGAACGGCAGTGAGGAATTTACACGGATGAGAAGCCATGTTTCTTATCTTCAATGTTCTTCTTAACTACCGCAATGTTCTGCCCATTTTGCGCCTGTTCCTTCTCTCTTGTTATCATGCATATTTTCTTACCGCAGACACGACCAAAAGCAACTGAGGATAATCTCTATACCATCTTCGTTTATCTAAATTGTCTGCGCCCATAGGAATGTGGCCATGCTGATTTGTGTCTTAAAAAATAAATGCTCTTCAACCTGACAAACTGACAAGCCCCCACTCTCAGCTTAGTGCACATTTGCACATGGCCGCTTGTACTTGAAACGGATAGAATGAGCATAAAACCTCAATCATGCCATTATCCGTGTTTGGTTCCAACGGAATGCTCCGTTAACTCCTTTGCAAGAAATGTGCAAGAACAGTTTAACGTTCTCCTATTCACTACTTTTTAAGGAACCGCTTTCGGTTTCCATACTGGCAAAAACGTTTACTACAATCTCGAATCAGCGCTTCTTTGTCTTATGTCATGGCGGAGCCGGAATCTCCTCATCTCAACTCAACGTTCCAAGGAGTCTTTAGTCTTTTGTCTCTGAACGCGTGTCTTTGTCTCTGTAATCTGATTTATGGTGAAGGATGGATTGTTTTCAAATATTTTTAAGTCAAACCAAACCGTTAGATTCACTTACAAGTGAATAACTTCCGATGATGAAGGATCCCTGGCGAAGGCTGTAACAAAAGCATTGTTTCAACAGAGCCATAGCTTCGTCTTCTATTGACAATTACTGCTTCAGTAATAAGTCCACGGCTTTATGGGGCGATTTTTCGCCGTCGTGAAACTTGCAAGAAGAAACTCGTGCACGAGCTTTAATTTATCCTCGTCGGGGTGTAATATTCTTTCCTCCACGGAAAAAATTTTGGTAATTGGGTCCTCAGGTCTTCACAGTGTGGGCATTAGGCAGTACCAGGAGGGCGGAAGGTCCAAGGGGTGAAGAGAGGACGAAAATAAACTTACTTAGCCACGACAAAGTCTTCTACAAGTCATAGCACCATGTTCGCATCGTAGATTGGTTTCGCATTACGAACGTTTGGCAATGTGTCCCATTTAATATCACGAGAGGATTTTTCCTGCCACGAATTCAGCGTCTTAATACCTTTCCCCATTTCAAATTTTCAGGTATTTTTCACCCTTTCTCTTGTTCCTTTGCAGTTTACACTTGCAGAAACCTCGACGGGACTTCGGCTAGCTCGTTGATCACGTCTTGATACAAGGAATGAGCATTGATGAAGCAACTTTGGCAGACAGGCTGGTTCCTTATCTCGCAATTGTGTATCGTGTTTAAGCTCGTGGCCAAACCCCGATGCTCATTCAGCGTCAAGAGACAAATTTATTTCAGTTCAGCGGTAAATTCTCCTTGAATTGTAACGATGAAAATTTTCCTCTTTTTTTCCACAACGTCCTCTTCTTTATCGTATATACCCTCCACCCGCTGCTGGCATGGGTATTTAGGTTTGGCACGCTTCACAATTTTCCACTGTAACTTTTCACACTTGCCGGAAACTGTGCTCTGCAGCTGAGCTGAATTGGATTAACCACCTGGTTTGATACCAGCAGCGCAGCGCTGGCCTGGTCTATTTGACACCATACCATTGATCAGTTCCGCTGCAGCATGGAAATAAATTAGTCGCTTCTGGTCCTCGAGGCACTGTGTGAAATATTTTCGCATATCTTCATCTATAGGAAATAAAAGTTTCGCTCTCTGCCTCTGAAATAGCTACGGCCTTTATACTACTACACACGGCACTGTGGAGCGTTTCCCTTCTCAACTTCATCCCCTAGTACGACACGTTCCTCTTTTGTTGTGTAAACGAGAGCTGATTTTTATCACAAAGGTTCTAAAATTGCACGGAAATCTCGTGTCGCAGAATTTGCATGCGTCAAAGTATTGAATTGAAAGTCTTGCTTCTTTTCTCTTTCTTCTTCTTCTCCTTCAATACTTTCAACTTCATAAGCAGTGCATGCAAAAGCTCACTACGTTGTGGCAGCTTGCTCAGCCGCTTCCTTGAACAAACGCTCTTGTTATGTTGCACTAGCCCCAATGTATTGTTTTGCAGAGAAATTCTCTCGCTATCTGCAAACTGGATTAGAGCCTAGCACAGCACACGAGAAGAAGCTTGTAACCACGATGACTTCAGAAACTGATGGGAAAGCAGCAACGTTGTTTTGCAGCAAATTCCTCAAAAATTCCAGTCGATTGTAACGTTTCCATAAAAAACCGCCGACCTTCAAACGATGACAGACGCCATGCACGCGGGCTCAAGGTCACTTCAAGTCTGTGATAGTAGAACAGCCGAGTTGGAACGTTCCTGTGAAAATTCTTCTGCTTCTGGTATTCACAAAGTCGTAATTTGCAAAATCAGGACATGTTCTTGAAATAACAACACGAGGAGGTGCAGCAAACCAGAGTCAGACCTGGCACTGGCAAGGACGAGGCTAGGCAACGTTCCGACGCACTAAAAAAGTGGCGACGTCCATGCGACGCGGTGCTGGACAACTTTTTGATTTATGCTGCGCCACCTGGAGAGCTCAATTGGCTTATGTAGTGTGTAAGGCTTTTGCAATGTGAAAGATTTCAGTGTCTATTCCAATATGGCCATCGACTCATGGGAAATTGACTCTAGTAACACACTTCTTTCCAGACTTAACCGCATTTGCCCTTCAACTTGAATCATGCGTTTGTGTTACAATGCGCAGTTACCATGACCTGTCAGTCTTTAGTTTCAACAACGTGTCAACAATGTTTCAACAATGACTCTCAAACGCACTACGTGTGACTGTAACTGGAAAGGAACTGTCGATGGTGACGTGGGTCACTGGAACTGTTGACGAATGTGGCTAATGGACACAGTTTGAAGGGAAAAGATTGGAGAAGCATGGCACCGCTGCCGTCAGCGTGTTCACTGCTCGTGGATCAAAGATTGACTGATGAAC
>VRMD01003681.1:0-10470 GCA_009872375.1 Sminthurides bifidus | reverse complement strand
AAGCTTCTTCAAAGTCAACAGCTCACGGCGTACCTTCATTGAAATTCTGTGTACCTGTTCGTCTCCATTGTTCGGAGCGGAGACAAATGATAGCCATGTTCTAGTTACCGAAACCCGTCTTTTTACGCCCCTGGTCTTTTGGAGGAAAGGATCTTGTTTGGGACAGAATGTGCAATTTCTGGGACTGTAGCTCCAACATTTAGGGAAGACTGCCATTAAAAATGGATGTGGTGGAATCCTTGGCAACAACCCGAATGGAGACAGCAGAATCGGACTTGAGTCCCAGTTCGGCCGTTATCCAGTCGTCCGACCAACTGCACATTGCCAAAGGTGAGTGAGCAGTTTCCCTTTGTTTATTGCCTCCATCTTAGCAAAGGGCTCTTTTCGCTTAAAATTGTCACATTAAGTGCATATAAGCATATACACACGCCACCACATTCCCACTTCCGCCCGCTCTCTCCCAAAGTGTCCAATAAACGCTACAACCTCTTCTCATGTCATCCGTCCTGCTGTCGCGCAACACTTTCCCCCTTAAGAGCGCCAGTACACCATTCCGCAGATATTTCTTCACCTGTTCAATTTTTTCCCTTAACTTGTCCAATTTTTTCTCACGCACCCCACCCTCCCCTTTGACTTTATGAATCCTGAAGTGGGCTTGAAAAATTTTGTCTCGTGGCAGGCGGAATTCATCTCATTTTTGCTCTGGTATTCTGCAAGCTGAAGCCGTGTGACGGGACTCTTTCCTACCACCGTGCATTAGCCACGGAGGGTCGCATCTATTATGCAGCTGTGAGAGACAGTGGAAGGAATTCATTTCTAAATGCATGCAGAATCGTAAAAGCTCTTAGTCCTTGTCGTAAATTATTACTCAGTCACACAGCAAACCATCAGTCAGGGCATGAGAGAGGCAGGGCCGGAGGGCAGACCCAATATTCGCAATGTTTGTCTTTGGGGCATCATCCACGTGGAAAATTAGGTTAACAAGAGCTGGGCTTGAGGAGTGCGTAAACGCAAATAATCCTCAACCATAGCAACGTCCCTGCCCGAGGTTGGGCCTAGATTGACATACTGATATCTAAACTAGCTTTAGATCAAACGTCAGCTCTCATATCGGTAATGGCATCCATGCTAATCCCGGTACCAAGAAAGAGATCTGTTTTAGTCGCTCGTATACTTCTTTGACGATAAACAGTCGTGGTGTCTCACGTGCTTTCCCAATGTACGGAGAGCACGTCTTCCGGCATTGGATTAACAATTAGTGATCCTCCCCCAGTACAAGAAATTACGACTTGGACAAACACACTCTCGCCGCTATTTCCTGGACCTAGGCAATGGCTAATGAGATTCTGAACCTTAATGTTTTTTCCACTCGAGAATGAACATGAGCACATTCATGAGGAACATTAACAGGCCGTACAGCCGTTGACCTAAAGAAAGTTCTCATGCGGAAAGGATGAGAGAGTCGATTCGCTCGAGCTATAATCCAGATTCCGCGTGCATTCCATCCGTGACCTAACATACACGTTCGATTTAGATGAGCTTCGCAGCATACTCCGATACAATCCCAATTTGCGTAGACAATCTCCATCTTAACTTGATTACTGCCATCCAGTGCTCAGTTACCTGGAGATGATGGCTTGAGCTTCCACCTTGTACTTGTCTACGCCATGTAATTCTTTCTGTATGGTGCAGTACCACTTGCAGGAGAGCGAATCCTCACTGCACGTATTGCAAGGAAGCTGTTATATTAACGTGGAGCTGTGGTTCTATTTGTTGAGCCCATTTTTCATCAGTGGCAAATCCCCCAATTGAGAAACTGGAGGCGAATGACCCTTCGGCGTTTCTCACCTCCGATTAAGTTGTTGAGTAACCAAGAAACTCCCGTTCCCGTCCACTTTTCCTTTCACCCGGCTTTGTTTTCCCCATTTATCACACTTAAATGGCTCCAGAATGCTGACTATAACAGGTTTCCCTTATCACATTGCACTTGCTCTTTCCATAGTAGCCAAACTAATCCTCAAGTGTGTGAGCATCATAACCTGATTTCACTCTGCCGCAACATTATCGGGATCACGGGATGGTGGAGCCGCAGAGCACCCCATCTATATTAATCGTTGCTCGAGCACCACTTACAGCAAATCTTCTTTTCCAGGTCACCTTAAGACAATAACTCTTTTCTTTGTTCCTCCTAAACTTAAAAGTGATTATCCAGATTGCTTTTACAGACACTGTCTTCCTCACGTAACCTATGTCACTAGATAGTCGGTGCTCAAATCACCCCGTACTACGTTCTGGGCTCTGCATTCGCCACTACTCCCCGGCGTCATGCTTCTTCCTCAAAAACAACTGACTGAGTCAGTCTCTTCACCCGGGGTGCATTATCATGGCTGCTCATAAATTTTCAATCCTGACCAGTACAACAGTAATTCTATCTTGGGAAAATCCCGGTCTAGCTCTCAGTCCTTCGGTCGTCTCTCATCCGCGTCGTGTTTCTGGAGGGAGAGCTAAACATTGCCTTGTTAAGGTGAAATGCCTCTTTAGACGAGAGGTAAAAGGAGCAAAAATATTTCACGCTCTAGTCGAGATGTCTGCTCCCTGCGGGGCAATGAATTTAACATAATTCTTGACCCGTGTCACTCTAACAAGCTTGGGGTATTACCCGGCGGGAAATCTGGCAATATTTTTTATATGAGAGTGCAAAAATTGTTTGTCGTTTTTAAACTCCCCTGGTATCTTGCCTTATGATTGTCCAACCGGTCACTCCAGTGTTACGCTTACTCTTGTCGTAGTTGCAGAAGCAGAGCATTCTTTAAAAGGACTGATATTATTGTTCGGAGAGTGTTTTTTCTCTTATGTTGACAAGCAGTTCATGTCAGCCTATCCCAAGCGAAAGACAGGAGCGAAAAGACGGCAAGTCTGTAGTACTTGAAGGCCCAGAATTTTTGAAGGAAAACTCTGATGCTTGCCTGGCGACAAGATGCACATCCCTGTCAAATTTACATGTTAGCCTTTGCAGAAATGAAAAAGCCGGCAGTGGGAGAAAGTTCCATTGGTACAAGGCCGAAACCGCAGGTCAGTGCCTTCATTTTACAGCCCGTGTTCCATAAATCGTCCAAGTTTATTTTATGGCATACTTTTCTTTCGCACTGAGAGAAAAACATACAAGAATTGAATTGGGTCAGTCGCGCTCTTCTCGTCCTTCCCGAATAAAATACTCATTCGGGCCTCATGTCACCTTAACTGGAGATGATAATTGTAGCTTTCACTCTTTGCTCTGGGCTGGTGCAGCTCATTGCCGCTCTCTCTTCTACCAGGGCTCTTGGCTCCAATGCACATGACACCGGTATGTTTAGCAAGTGACTTTCGCTTGTCTCCAGCAATTGCTTTTCATACACATATATGCAAACGCATCGGAGAAAGTAATTCGTAACTTATGTTCGTCACGCTGCAGAATGGCTTTCTCGCTCCCTCAGTTTGCCGGCTCTATGACGGTTTTATCTTACGAGCAAGCCATGGAAAATAATGCGATATTCCACTCTTCCCAAGCTTCGCCCCCTCCTTTTATGGGCTTTTGTCACAATACTCACAAGTAGTGCCGGATGCATGCATAGATTCTTGCTCCACGGCAAACTTTCTCCCTTAGTCTTATCTCTGCGGAATGAGATACCACTGTCGCGCCTTCCTCGTGGTCCTTATCGAGATTTCGTTACCGTCCCTTGCCTGAAACCTACCAAAACATCAAATTTTATACTCCAATGTTTTGTTTCATTCCATACTATCGAATCCCTGCCGTTCTGGTACCAGTTTAGCCACTAGAAAAATCATTTTTACACCGGACTTAAAACTTGCCTGATCATTTCAACTACTTTACGTAGCTCTCACACTGTTTTTCAATGCTTTGAAACTGATCTCATAGTTTCTTGTATGACTAATTAACTAAAAGCTGGCAGGAAAATCATAGTGGGCTCCATAGGCCTCATGACGTTACACAAGGTTTGGATTTCTCGATGAGGTAATAGGGGTGAACTGTTATGCCTGGATGATAATCAATGTATGAGAATAAATAATAGTAATCGTTCTTTCGCATCCCCTCGCGGAATTGCGCCACAATTTGATCGGCTTAAAAAGTGAGCATATGTACAGTATTCGACACATACAAATCGCCACATGAATCAAAGGACGAGACGTTAAGCTGATAGCGATTGAGAAATTTCAACCACCTGTCCCAGCCCAGTCTCAGGGAAGGAGAAAGTACGTAGCAAGAGAGGCTGGAGGGCATTCACGTCCGACTTTCTCCTGGTAGCCTGCAGCACCCTGTCAGCCGAAGCGCTCATGTTCCTATTAGATGTTGACGTTACGCTCTGTTCACATGAATAGGCACAATCCGCATGTATGTGGCAGATCCGCTTCTGATTCTTGCCTGGGGCGAATTCATTGTTTGATGCCATGCACGTTGCTTAACACTATCTCCGTCTCCGACCTTGTTCCACTATTCTGTTCTGGAGTACCTGTGATTGGCATGATTGATTCCGTTCCATGAGCGAAGCAACCTGGAAACAATCCAATTGAGCCCTTGATCGAAAAGCTGTTCCTCGTAGAGCACTTGCACAGCAAGTTCCAACTTTGTTTTGGTTCAGGTCGCTTGCACAACACTCCATTTCGGTAATGTAACTTTTATTCTTTTCTCCCCTCTCATCCTGCCTTTTCTTTCATGCTTCTTCCCATACAGGTTCGTAAACAGCTTCTTCCATTGTATTGTAAGCATGCTCTCGTGCGTCCCTCTCTCGTCTTTTATTGCTAGGGAGCATTCAAAGAAATCAAATTTTTCATACTCCAAATGTGCACCTTGTCTAATTTGCTTTTTATGTAAGGCTTCAGTTTTAATTTTTCCTGCGATGATTTTCGAGAAATTTCTGCACGGTCGCTAGGTTAAATGTTAATGTATTCATGACACAAGTCCTAGTGCATCACTCTACCCTGCTCTTCACTCATGTATTACTTTGTTACTACATCCGCTAAAAAACACCATAGAAGACGGTCAAAGTCATCCAGTCCAGCATAAGGTACGACAATGGCAAAATCATTAGCACATTTCTCTCCGTCTACAAAAATGATTGATATCCTTCTAGAACTGTGATCATCTCCGAGTGCTGGAGCTGCAAGCGAAAGGATCTTCCTGTTCATTCCAGTTGATATTTGATGCTTTCGACTCTTGTTACTCACACCTTAATTTGATCCCGGTTGTCCAGTTACACGGGTCTTATTCTAGAGCCGAGCAGACGACTATAGGAGAACGATAGCGAGGCTCAAGCCCGTCTCCCTAGCGACAGAAATTCGGTACAGCTGCCGTAAATGACATTGCTCAGTTTTATGTAACAATATTTAGCCAAGTCGCCACAGGTCCTAGAATTACTTGAAAAAACATTACAAACGTTAGGTTTCTCTCGCTGTACCCGCAGTTTCAGGTGATAGCCAATAGGTTACAGTAAAGTCTGAACTGCAATGGAACTTAATTATAGGTTATTCCCGCTCAGCAAACAGAGTAGGACTAACAAAGTCTAATTGACTTAGCGAACACATCGCTCATAGGGCTGAAATTTGCCAGATAAATACTACCATGTTCTCATATGTCTCCAAAGTACAGCCTTTGAGGGCACGAAACAACAGTCTTATACTTCCAGACTATTGTAGAGGAAAAATGTACATGTAAAATAGGTTGAGCTGTCATCCTGAAAAAAGCATATAATTTGGCAAACTCATGTTGACGCAGTTTAAGTCCGCGAAGCAACATGTGTCTGCTGAAGAATTGTCGCGTGCTCTGCCTACCTGTATATATGTACTTGCAACCATAGCTGTTTTAAGTATGGGGTAATATGGCCTATATCCCAGTTCTCAGATTTACGTGAGCCGGGTTAGGTTGTAAGCAATTTGTCTGTGTCGAGAATAATAATATAGTTTTTATTTAGTTCCTGCGTTGGATTATAACAAGAAACTTTTCTGACGTACACATAAATTATTCATTTCTATTAACTGAAACAACTCCGCTTGAGCCTGACTCGTTGGCCCTGCTTCATATCCTAGGAGCTTCCCCGCACCATGCTGTCTTGGTAACGTTAACCGAAATTTCCTTTTCTTTTATAAACTAAAAGTTTTAAACACCCAAGTTTTTGCATTTCCGTCCAAGGTTATTCCTCATCGAGAGCTTGGGATGAGTTACTAGCTTTGCATTCATGTAAGCTAAACCACAAATTGTGGGATGAAGCTGAAGGGCGTTCATAAGTGAAAGACTGACATGATGCCCAATATGAAATTACTAGCACGTGACCACGACGTGCGGTCAAGATTTTGCTATTGGGATTTTGTGATATGCTCCAAACTGCAAATTCTTGTAACCCGTGTTGTGAAAGATTTCGCCGAGAGCTAGTAACCACGTACCTTGCTTCTAATCCTCTCGGGTTCGCTGTTGATCATTTAGGAACGTACATAATCAATTTAGTATACACAGCCCATTGAGGAAAAACATTGCCGGGAGGAAAATCTTCCTTTCCTTTTTCCCATCGTGTGTGGTATTTCAGATAAACTGGATTCGGGCGACGTAGCTGCTGATGACGAAAAAAATCCGCATGTTCTTTGCATGGTACCCTGCCCGGCGATTTGGAAATCCGTGGCTGTAATGCCTGCGGGCCTGACTACATGCTCATTCTTTGGTTTCATTTGGGGAACTCCCTTGACTGTCTGGTCTGACGCATCTCTTGCAACAGGGCCAAGCATGACATGCGGTCGTCTCCGCTTAGCAGGGAGTGAAATTTCGGTGAAGATGCAAAAAATTGAACATGAGAGATCCCATCCCGACCTATTTCTTCTACGCCAACAGCTATTTCAGCTATCTGACAATTAAATTAATCCAGTTCATTTTTCCTTTCTTTCTCGCTTCATACTTGCTGGCTCCATGTAACATTACACGCTGCTTCCCTGCACATGGTAATCTTTGCCGGATGGTTTAGCTGGAGAAAGTCAGGGTGCAATATCACAGCAGGAAGCTGCTGGTTGCTGCAAATGTTGGATGATGTGAGTCAGTCGGCATCACGGAGCGTTCTTTAATAATATAACTTCCAACAGTTGGAGGTTAGAGCCCATGTAAGCTCGAGGCTAAGAAACATGTAATTTCGAATTCGGGAGCTAAATGTGCTGCTTCTGAGCAAGAAGTTTAAGAAAGTTTTTCTTCTGCATCCCCTGACACTGGCAGTGTATGCTTTTTCTTTTTGCTGTTTTGGCTAGCTTTGAAGAAGATTTATCTCGCACCTCGATTTCTCAGAGCTTTCCTTTGCAATTTAATCTCCTTTTCCACCTTCCTTCTTCTAACGATATCAGAATGAACATCTCATTTTGTACCAGTCCTCTTTTGTTCTTCATTCCGGTCGGCGCTTCCTGATTTTTTCCCGAGTTTCCTCCACCAGTTTGCATCTGCAGATTAAATCATGTCTCTGGTGCTTAGTTGCAGCCATGCATTCTGCCCGGCCAGACGACCGTGTCGACCATCTCGTTTGTAGATTCTCGGCCCATTATTCATACGACTCGGTTTTCCATGCTGTAGAAAGGCTTTAATACTGGTTTCACAGGACCTTTGTAACATTTAAAACAACCTGAAACCAAGGGATCTCTTTCCCTACCAATCTGTCGACTTCTAACTCAGCTCCTTTACTTTCACTACCTGGTGCGACCTCACCGTATTGTTTTGTAACTTTGCGCTAAATCTCCTTTTCATAGTTCTTGTGTTATCTCAAGAGCATATTTAATATCCTTCATCGTTCGCTCCTTGTTAAGCGAGAGAAAGTGGAGCATTTTCCTTTGTTAGGCAAAAGGTTTGTTAGATCTTGTTGTGGCGAACACTGTAAAGTCTATGTTCAAGCTCGAGTTACAATTCAGACCTGTGGTGTTTCATCTTATTCAAAAATCTCGTGTCGGCAGTTCCTCGCCGGTAGTTTCCGTCCGGCACTTGGTTCCTACAACATCCTATATTTCATATTGGAAGGAAAACACTACTCGAGAGAGAGGATTGCGATTCCCGGAATCCGAATACTTTGTCGGTAAAAAGGACTTCATCCGGCCGGTTCTTTTGGTTTTAATAATTCCTCATTTTTCAAATGGACTCGTGGAAAGGCTCTACAAAAGCCTCAAAGCGTTAAAGGTCACAGCCGGTTTACAACCGAAAGAGAGAAATTTGCGTGTTCTGCCAAAATCAGACAGAAATTTTGCAGACTGCCTCATCTTTATGATTTACCGGCTAATGCCCAGAGTCGTCTCCCTTCATGCTAACTCAGTTCAGTTTGTACACGCGCGATAACTGCGTTGGCCATAAAACTTTGCCTCAAATAGCTGCTCAAATCCAATTCCTACGGTCTATTCCCTAGTCCGCCACTCTTTCATGTTTGCAATTACCCCTGTAATGCTTTCCCTTTCACCAAGTTCATCACAACGTCCGGTTCATTCTCAGCCGCTTCCCGCCAGCTTGGCTGAACTGCAATGCCGGTTGGCAAGGCTTGATCCCGGAAAATTCACCCGGCTGGCAAGCTGTTTCGTACTATTCTGCCTGGATTTATCTGAGCAAACAAAATCAGCGTGCTTTGCCCAAGAGCATAATATCTTCGTACAAATTCGCATCCTGCCTTTCTATCCCTCCATCTTTTCTTCATCTCTCACTGCGAAACCATGGCAACGCGAACAAATCAAGTTTGTCCCTTCATTCCACTTGGGTCAATAACCACCTACATGTCATGTGATTCCTTGATTTGAATCCTTGTGGTCCTGTTGATGAGAAAGCCGTGGTTTTCTTTATCCGTGGTCTACACCAGAAAATCTGGAATGTCATTACCAGCAGTATTTGCTGGCTTTAAGAAACGAGTGAGGAGTTTACTGTAGCCTTGACTGTTGTTCAAGTTCTGGCTTCACTTCCTCAGTTTCATTAAACAGGCGACCCCTCGACCCTAAAATTGTCTATCGTATTGCAGAAATCCCACGCAAATCTTGATTTTTACGTACACGTGACAAAGGGAACGGATTTTTTTTTCATCTCCCCTTACTCCCAAGGCAAACTTTGGTTAGCAAAAACGTCTTCATCTACATCTGTTCATTACTTCCGTAAACGAGTCTCAGTCTCTAAGTTAACCTCTTCCACCTCTACGTACTCGAGTATCATGCTTTTGAGGTACCTCAGGAAGTTTTCATGGCAACCACGAACTTATTCTTGGTACACTCCGTTCAGTGTAGTAACGCTTGTAGCATCAGGTAGGCTTGCACCTCCACATTTAATTATGGTTCGCATTAAATAACCCTTGTTCAGTTCACACATCAGTTCCAGCCCTCAAACTGTGATTTGGTTAACTAGAAATATGAGGATTCGCATCCTAAACTAAAACGATGATTTCAGAAATGCATGTAACATGCTCACGGCAGTAATTTACAAATGGCACATTACTGGAATGTGCACGTGATCCGATACGAAGTTTCCTTTCCTGGTTTACTGATCTCCTCCTCTGCCCTAGTTCTCAGCCTCACGTCATGTCATAAGTAGCTATTGTAACCTTGGTAGTTTTAATTTAATGGTACTCCACAACACTCCATGTTTAAATATTCCCTTTAACAATACTTTATGACACATGCAACCTCGGCCGCTTCTTCATCAGCCTTGTGGACGGGCAAGAGCACGGCCATAAAATATCCATCCGGCTCTTGCGTCACGCTTTCATCTAATTTATACGCTATGGCTTATCTCGACATGTGTTACGTTGCACCCCACCGGACGAGCTCTGCATTTTCACTACAGAGCACTTAACCGATCCAATGTGGCAGCGACAGCTTATGCATCGCAACGCTTCATTTGTTCCATTGTCCCTGGCAAAATTGCAAAAAGTTGTTACCAAATCCCATTTCAGCCATTTCAACAATTTCGCCTCTACGCCCCAAAGTGGGAGCATCATGAATTCAAGTTTTAATATGGAAAATTTTGCCACTGAGACTCCGCCATGCATCCAGGAGTAGAAAACACCTCAGTGCAGCTTTTGATCAGTTTTTCGTGGAAGTCACCTATAAAAGATAAGAAAAATTTTATGGCACTTTGTTTTTCTATGTTAAGAGATCAAAGTTTCATTGCCACAAGACCAATAAATTGTTTTCTTGGCTCGCTCATGCATTCGCCTCTCTTCCGGGCTGTGAGTCCCCTCTGACTCAAAACTCCCTCAATGCAAACACACAGTGTTTTGAAAGAAACTCATTGTTACCATTTACACGACATCAAAACAGATCAGTGCTTTCTGCAATCAAGATAAAATATTCAAGGCGTATACGTCTCTAGAAAAAATCACCCTTGCAGTAGAATTTATGTATTGGAAATCCCTCATCTGACACTATAGTTTGTAGTAGAGCCGATATTTTTAGAACTTATCGTTGGCAAGAGGATATTACGATTCAGAG
>VRMD01003680.1:0-10470 GCA_009872375.1 Sminthurides bifidus | reverse complement strand
TGAGCTTAATTGCATGTGCTTATTCGTGACAATTCCAAGGAATTGTTACGCTAAGAACAAAAATCCTGTGGACATTTCTCTGTACTCAGTTTGTTCGCACTCTATGCATTGCGTCCATTGAAAGTGACTCGTCTAAAATCCACATAGTTACTGAGTATTGCTGCCTATGTCTACGCTGCAGTTGTAGTGTATCTGTACAATATTCCCCAGTAAGGGATTATTACTGCAAGGGAAAAGTTCAAGTAAAATATAAGATCTAGGAGCTAGAAGCTTCCCTTCAGGATTATTACTATCATAGGAAATAATACTATAGTGCAGCAGTATATTTCTGGCACGCTTAATCTGGGATAGAAAAGGGGCAAGTTTTTAGAATTGCAGCACTGGAATGTGTATCAGATAGGAGAGTTTCCTTGCTTTAAAAACCACTTGATGTACTTACTGCAGAGGGGGAAGTGCAAAGTGTCCCTTAATAGTGTCCAAGTGCTACTACTTCTTCGTCCTCTTGTTATTCTTTCCTGCTCTTTTTTGTCACTCGGCTGCTGGCCCGTTATCAGCTGGAGTATATTTAATTTTTTCATTTAATTATGTCAGTCTAACCTCCCATTTGTCCATATGGCTTGTAGATAAATAGTGCTCGAGTTTCGACTGTGGAAACAAAACAAATATGTAGTACAGGGATTTATTCTGATTGTTCTTCCAAGATTTATTTACATTAGTTTGCCAGACTGTAATCCTTTGAACTCAACCCGCTCAAACCCTTTCGTTTAACAAATATGTAGTACAGGGATTTATTCTGATTGTTCTTCCAAGATTTATTTACATTAGTTTGCCAGACTGTAATCCTTTGAACTCAACCCGCTCAAACCATTTCGTTATTTGTTATTCTGCAGCTCAATCACAGTGATAATAATTAATTGTAATACTCAGTTTTTGGTATTTAACTAACTGATTGCGACTGGATGTAACGACTCGTACATTCCTTCCCTTCTTCCGTTGCTGTGTCATTTAAACGCTATGGAATTGTCGGCAGCTTCTCAGTTCAACTCACCTGCAACTTAATTAAACCAGTTCGAGTTTTAACTTTCCGTTAACGAATTTGTGTGGACCGCCTCCGTTACTCTCCTGAAAGCAATAATCCAGCGCCTTTCCTCTCAACGACAATTGGTACTATTCCTTCGTAATGCTGGTTATTATTGCCAGGAATATTGGAAGAGATACTGTGTTAGGTTCTAGAAACGGTGATATTGTTGACAATTTGTGTATGTGATTAGCGTGGAATTCCGGTTTGGTGCCGGTCCGGCTAACTTTAACAAGTACGTTATGTGGCGCTTTCTAAAAACATTACAGCTGAACTTGATTGCTGTGGCTTGACCGGGGTGTTCACTTGCGAGTGACCTCGTTATAACGTCATGACCTGAATCCTTGTGGTACCTTAGCAGTTGAATCTCTCTATAAATCTACTAAAGCTAGTACTTAATTACCAAGAAAAGAAGTAAAAATAGTTAGGCGGATTTGTTTTCCGACTATTTTTGTACTGCCGAATGGGATGAAACTAATAGAAGGATTGTGGGAACAAATTAAGACGATCTCATGATAGTTCGTATTGGAACAAGTGATAAATTCTCAGGAAAATGGTGTACTTCAGAAACTGACGTGTGCGAATCCTAATGTGTGGATTACTTGTGCGCGATTTTTTGTTCTTTTCTTCGTTATTTTTGAGTTTCATTTTCACATCCTTCAAGAATGGACACAGTGCGACATTTACTATTAGAAGAAAATGGAACGGATCGAATCAAGTTTGATTTCAACTTTGAAGATACTTGTAAGACCAAGGAAACTTTCACCTGCCGACGGTGCGGCAGACATGAGTACAGAAATGGGGAGTTTGAGACGATCAAGCTGGGAGATATTTTCACCCATATAACCCGCTTTCCCAGTGGTTCTCTGCCTGGCGATAACAACTTGTGTACTCAGTGTAGCGATGGCACGGAAATGCCGGAGAACGACCAGTGTCAAGCTTCCGCATCCCCTGCGCCAGTCATCTCTCACAACAACAACGACAGCAGGGAAAGGAACAACAATAACAACACATTGGATAAATCCATGAGTTCTGCAAACTCAAGTTCCCATGGTGGAACTGGACAGTCGTACCTCGACTCCATGTCTGTGGGCTTAATACGTGTCACCAAAATTGAGCGAGAGTATACCTGAAGACAAGGATGACGACCACTCAGCCGCGCAACTAATGCTTATTGGTGCAACCCCTCTTTACGAGCCTCAGAGTCATGATCTGTCCACGTCTCAGTCACCTGTTGTCACCTCTATGGCGACCTTTGCTCCGGGTAGCAATGGCAATGAGGCTCAAGGCGGAAACTCATTGGTGTCCACCAATGGACCACCAACGTCTTACTCCATAAGCATCGTCAGTCCTGTTTTAGAGCAATCGCTCACCTCAACGTATATCGTGTCTCAGTCACCGAATCCGTGCACAGGCACCAGTCCCGGTGGCCCAAGCTGATCCTATACCCTCAGCTCCCTCCGAGTCTTCAAACGTTGTTTTTGACGCAAGAAGCGGGAATAAACCCGGAGCGGCTGGAACTGATGCGGACAAACCTCAAGTTTCCGCTGGTGGACAGGACGCATATGATGGGTCGTCTGCCATTAAGTCGAAGGAATGTCTCATATGCAACAAGACTTTCAAGAGTTTCAAAATAGCCAGATCGCATTTCGAGCGGGTGCATCAGAAGGAAGGCAAATTTTGCTGCCACATCTGTGGAATAAGTTTTAACTACAGGTGAGTCATGCCTTTTGTTTGCTCGTCTGCAGAGGTACTGTTTTCTAATATACGGCATAGTCATTCGCATCCTCATCTTCATCAGTCACCCTCGCGCTCTTCAGTTCACACAGCCTGCTGTGGCTCGCACATCCTGCCAATAATCCCAACTGTAGCCGTAACACCATGATGCACACACTTAAGATCATGTGTTTTCATACGGATATTTGATTCATTCAGATTAATCATACGTCCTCGCCTTCAGTCTCCCTCGCAACAATAGTCATCATCCCTTGTAACCAAAATGTTAGCAGTCCGAACAGATTTCTCTGCAAGTTGCAAACTGGAGGTCCTCGGAGCGAGACATGACTTCTCAGACGGCAGTATTTAACGAGTAGTTAGAAGCAAAACTTAAGACGTTTATCTGTACCTGTACTCTGTTGTAGTCCAGGGACTGCAGAGCACGGATATTGCTGCACTCATCGCGTCATTACTCAACAAACCAAGGTTACCTTCTGAGAAATCATTACCTTACGCATCCTTAAACATAATCTTCCGATACCTTTGAGTCCATCACCTCAAACCTCTGGAGTGCTGGATTTTCGCCATAGAATTCGCAGGCGTTAGTGCAACAAGTTATTGTGGGGTAGACACATCTATTTCGTCAAGCAGGGGCTCATAGATAGTGAGTGCGATGTGATACATGCTTTTTGCCCTGTCACTCAGGTGAAGCAAGGTGGGTAAAAGTTCCGCTCCTGTTCATTATATTCGGTAAATAGTGTCCTTTTACCGGCGTTTGCTGTTAGTCTATCAGAGCAGTCAAAGCTCATTTCTGTGACTGCGCAAAGAATATTGCTCAACACTGCGTGTTCTTGAAGTTAGTGAATTTATTTTACCCAAGTCCATCATCGCGAACAAGTAACGATTAAAAACAAGAAAATTCACGACAAAAGTTCAAGCCAACTTTTTTCTATGCGTTGTAATGCCTTTCCTTGGTTTTACAATTGGAAGTGCAATAGGACTTACACGCTCCCTGTGTTTACATCCGGTTAGCCAGTCCCTATCCCTTAACGAAATAACGATACTTCCAACGTAAAGCCTTTCGACTGCCTGCGCAATATCAGCTGCATGAAACGTTCTGAATCTCAAGGGATTCCCAGAGTGCAAACAGTGAGAGCTTCGCATAGCAGGCTTATGCTATAATATAATCCTTCTCTTCGCCGCAGATCTTGGGAAATGGTTAGCTCTCTTGCAAATTCGTTTGGCACCAGCTGATCAGATTCAAATCGTTCTTATTATGACGTTTGCTAGATTCCCATTAAAAGAAGTATCGTTTGCCATTTAAGTGGTGCACCTCATACCAGTAAGAAGAGAATTACGTGTTGCTCTTGAAAATGAAGCATCGTGTGTTGGCACCTTAACTTTTCGGGGTAACCATCTAGTCTTTTCACAGGAGCTTTCAAAATCAAGTGTGTGTAAAATTTGTATGAACTGGTGTGCAATTTCGAATCCATTTTAATTTGGTTGTCATTTAATCCGGATCGTGTCTTCGTGTCAAAGCAGAGTTGTGAACTTTTGAGTAATAGTTTGTGATCCTAAGGGATTATTTTGATTTTGTATTGGAATACATCATTCACCATCATCAGTTATTTTTAATTACAAAGTTATTGGTCATAAATTAGCCCTAAAAAGTTCTAGTGCAGTTCGTTGGTGTATTAGAAACTAACTGTCTTGGATCGATTGCGGCATTAGTCTGTAATCTGGAAAGCCAGTACATGACGCTAGAATTCTTTGCGCTGTATTGGAAGTCTCATCTCAAATTAATTTCTTATTTTAGGCAATGAAAGAAATCCTTCTCTTGTCAATTTATTTTTGAAAGAAAAGGACATTTTTGTGGTGTACCGAAATATCTAGGTATTGATACATTACGACGCACTTTAGCGAGCATTCGGGATTCAATTTTGCGGATTTTGGGGCTTTGAGAGAATTCTCTTGTCTTGTGTATTATTTTATGGTGAAGTCAACGCTTGTAATTCTCTTCGTGACGAAATTTTGATAAGTTCCATCATGTTGATATGGGACACTTCAGAACTTCGGTCAAATTCAGTACGTAAGATGGAGAGGGAAAATAAATTATAGGTGTGGGAGATTATGTGACTTATTCAGGTACTTTCATGAGTTTATTTGAGGATCAAATAGTTATGCAGAAACGATTTCTCTCTGCTGTTAAGCAGAAACTAGAAGCATCACCTGAATAATTGATCATGTAATTAAGACAGACAAACTTTAAAATGAGTCGAATGGAATTTATGAGGATCTTGAGAGGATATGTGCTCTGTATAGTTACCATCAGAACTGGCCTCAGAATAGTCGTGTAGGCGCTATTAGTTTTCATAATAAATGGGCTTCTCCGTACGAGATTCTCTGTGTGCTGATGTCAATTTGTAGGGTGAGTGACGACTCGCCAGCAAGATGTTTTGACAAATAGTATCATCGTGTTGTCACCGGTTATAGCAGTTTAAAGTCAAGTAATGGTTTAAAGTGCGAAGGAAATCATTCGCGGTGATTGAGTTATGGCATCTAGTTGATTAAGTTTACTTTGAGAAGGGCGTTATGGGCAATAATAATGAAATTTTGATTGAAAAGTACAATTATGGTGCAAACAGGAGCTGAATTATGATTAAAATTTAAGCGTTACGGCCCATTAATTAAAAATTCATTCATGTCTCATTACTGTGTTGCAGGGGAAGTCTGGACTCGCATTTGGCTGCGCACAAAGCTCCAGAAGTCACTCACAACTGTACTGATTGTGGCCAGAAATTTAAAGTGAAGTCAAATCTTGTGAATCATATGAAAGTGCATGCTGACAATCACAAGAAGTTTCTCTGTGACTTTTGTCCAAGTGCTTTTACCAAGCGAGTCAACTTGCGTTGTCATGTCAAGAGAAAGCACCCGGAGATGATGGACAATCCATCCGCACCTACTGTCAGCAATAGCAAAAGTGAATCCTGTCTCAGCAATAATACTCAGGCAACGTCCAAACTTTCTCAGTCTAATTCTCAATCTCAGCACCCACCGACAGAATCAAACATGTCTCACCCGTACACACCTTTGATTACTGCAACGAAAACGCCAGCTTCGACCAGCAATAAGGAAAAACCTCAAGGTAGTTTTAAGTGTGAGCATTGTGGACGTTCCTTTTTGTTTAAAAATAATCTAAAGGCTCATCTTCGGACTCATACGCGTGATAAGAAATATACGTGTGAAATATGTGAGAAATCGTTCATTTACAAGGAATCTCTGAAGAATCATATGCTTTTACACTCCAATGAGCTACCATACAATTGCGATATTTGTGGAAAGAAGTTTCGTGATCGTTCCAATCGCCGGAAGCACGTGAAGAATGTTCATAAGTACATGTTTATGAATGGTGAAGTAAATAGTACCGGAAATCCAACTGGAACATTCATACACCCTCCTGGCTCCATTCCACCCGTGAAAAGTGCCACTGAACTGAGCTCGAAGGGTAAATCAAATCCGCAAGACATTTCTCAGCAATCTGATCAACCGAAGAAGAAGAGAAACAATAAGAGCAAAAGCAATTTGGAAAATTCAACGGACCTCAAAAGTGGCACACCTGGCAAAGCTAACAATGCGAAAAAAAAGAATAGTAAGAACATAAACTCCAGAAACGATACTACTCAGTCTGTAATTGTCAGTGCAGCCGGTACGGCTACATTATCACCTCTTGGGATGGACCATGATCGAAAAGTGATTGTGAGCCCTGGTCCAAAAGTATCTGGAATGGAGTATTCTCAACTTCCGGTTACAGTTCACGTTCCCTCTACAATGCCGTCAGGTCTTCATCAACAACAATATGCTAGTGGTCATGGAAGGGAGCACAATGTAGTTGTAAAAGTTGAGCACGGCTCTCAAGAACTGGACATGTTTCAACGCGGCCAAAATGTTATAGTTTATTCTAAGTCAAAAGACTACCAGAATCCAATTGCAACTCATAATGATATTGTGTCGCATTCACAAGCAAGTCAGTCGCACTTGTCGCAATCGCAGTATTACGCCGAAGAATACAGTGACCCCGGCAGACAGCAAGGTCCTACACAGACCTATTTAAATCTTCCCGTTGCATCAGTATCAGCTAACTCGCCTCCTTCTGAAACCAGCGCATCAAATATGGTTTTCGAATACGTTGGACATCAGAGTTCTGCAGCTTCAGGAAACGACGACCAACGAATGCAGGTCGCTATTTCATATGGTGCCTCAGGATCTGATGACAATGTTCAATACTCAAGTCATGCGTACAATAGTGACCAAGGTTACCATGGAACCCTTCATCACCCGGAGCAACATCAGTACTGGAGTGTAGGGCCCGATCCAAGTAATCTAACTGTTCAAATTACCCCAAATGCCTCGTCACCGTCGTCTGCACCTTTATACACGGGGAACACTCCTGTTACGTACGAGAGTCCTATTACCGCTGCCTCAAATGTTCTTAATGCCCCTAACTATGCTCACATAGAAGGGACTGACTCAACGACCAATAACTTTTACTACAAAGATTTGTCTCAATTTGACTTCAGTTATCTCTGAATACGTACGAACATGCAATGCTTTTACTCTTTAAATCATAGTAATTGCAAGGAAACTCTTCCGTCATTGAATATAGTTTTGCGATCCTCGCATTTGATCTTATTCGAGTTCGACTACTTTTTGGCTATTCAACCAGCTAATTGCTTCTTATAGACTAAAGCTATACATTTCCATTACTAGCCGTATAACTGGAACTAATGTATCCTCATATCTGTGCCAGGGCTGAGAAGTAGTTCAGTAACAAAATATCACGCAGGTTGCTTGCAAGGGTCTACTGCCTGGAATTAAAAATACAATTTCTGTATTACCCTGCCTAATACTCATGAACAAAGTGAAGCCCATGACACTAACTTCGTGCATGTTGTGAGAGTTTCAAAACTGAATTGATAGGCAATATCTTCCAACTTCAGGTATTCCTATTTATCGCAGCCAAATAACTTCTAAAAACAACTATTTTCTACTATCAAAAACTACGAATGCTCATTGATAAATGCCTATTACTGCCCAATTGAATTCCAAAGTTGTTAAAGTTTATGCACCATTTGTGTAACTTTGTCTTGCAAATTCCAGCGACGGTATTATACGGAGTCATTATAAAGCACAGCAACATTTTTGCTAATTGTGTAAAGAGAATGCAGCTCTGACTGGATACATTTTAAGACCTTGTAGTTATTTTCTGTCGAAGGTACCTGCTTCGTAATACTTAAACAGTCTACTGATCTGCGTTGACATCTTACATAGTCACTATAACTCGTCGTACTAGAAGCTTGTTTAGTCTCAAGCTATCAAAATACTGTCATGAAATGATTTCATGAGGCAGCCAATTTACACCCGTAACTTCGTCTCTATAAGCACTGGATTTTGCAGCATTCTTATTCTTATTTAAACTATGTATTATTTCGTTTATTTTTTTAGCGACAAATTCTAAACTCGAGCAAGTCGCAAACCAAGCTTTTGTCAACGGGAAAGTTCCAAGTTTCAATCGTTGCTTGGCCGTACATTAACATTATCGACCTGCAACTCATTTGTTAAATTATTATTCATATGCTTTATTGGTTCTTGATTTGCCCCATAAAGTCCCATGCTTATAACTTCACACAAATAAGTTGAGCATTAATGGAAGGTAGAACCTTTCTTCCAAAATACAGGGTGAATTTGCGCTGTAGATAATACGAAAAGTACTTTTGTTCGGTACTTTGCAATTTAATCTCACTCGATTTGTGATTATGAGAATTAGTTATAGACTTTAGTATCTTCAGAAACCCAATTTACTTAGCAATTGTTCTCATTGCCGCCGTCATATCATTGTTACTAGCCTGTTGGCTGATACAACTCAATAGAATTTTGGGCACAAATACCTAATGAAAAGGGCCAACTTACTTATAGTATCGTATCTTAGTCTGTAACTCTTTTTTATCCTAAATCGTGTGCAGTTTTTTGCAATTGAGCGCTAGTTCAACCTTGATTGCGATTTGAGTTCATTTTTGTTTTAGAGATTACATTTGAAGGAACTCATGGCATGGATCGTGGTTATCGTAAATGTCATAGCGTATATTTTTATTTGAATTTTCATTAAAGGATTTGTTACCAGTAGCAAATCGGTTTCACTCATCCTAATTATTTTTCTTTATTTTTATGAATTTTTCTATTAAACGCACTGAGTTGTATACTCAAGTACTTACATGAAGTATTACGAATGCTCACTCAAATATAGTCTACTAATTTTAGATTAGAAGATTGTAGGGTGTTTCTTAGACTTGTAGTTTGTATTTACTAGCCTTTTTGGCATTAAAGCTCATCTTGACGACCAAATTGATGTCGTGTAAGCGAGAGTATAAGTTGTACAACATCGTGTGTCTTCTTCTACTATGAATCTCCGTTACTTTTTTGATACCTGACCAGGGCGTATTGACTGCGCAGTGCCTGTAGAAGTTTTGTAGTGGCATTTCTAGCCAAATCATCCTGATGCTATAGATCTTAAACTTCTTTAACACTGTAAATCGGAATTCTGGTAAAACCTTACTGTATTTCAGGTGCATTGCTTAGATTTCAAGTATACAGTAGTACCCATGTTTCTGGGATTTGTGAATACAACGAAGAACATTAAAGTTCGTTTTTAGCAATAGTGCAGGAGCTTGTGAAACTTTTCTCAAATTCTATACGTTCTACTATAATGATCTTAAGATTCTATAGTTTTGTAAGTAGGATGTCATCTCCGTGAGTGAGCATTTTTTGCATTCACTACACTTCGAACGGTTGTCAAAATCCTTAAATTATTTCACAATAAATCTCATCATGTGATACATTACCCACATGTGTCTCGGGTGTTTTGTCTTGTTATTAAAGCTTCAAATGGTTCCGATTTTCCTTGCAGTTTGTCACATTTATTTCTGCTGAATCTAAGTACTAAGGACCAGGCAGGGAAACACAGGCTGATAAGCCTTTTTGTCGCCATGCAATTAGCTCATGTTCATATTGCTATCCTGTTTTATCTTTCAGTTAACCCCCGCGTAGATTATTTTAGCGATTCTACAGCTTTTTTCCAGCCTGTAATTGAGAGCCATCACAAACTCTTTGACTTAGGTTTGATGGGCATACTACAAGCTTTATTTATATACAATGCAGTAGTCTCGAAGCGTCTGCAAGACCATTGTTTCACTAGCTCAGCCACCCAGTGATAAAGTTCTGATGATGCTTAACATAAAGATAGCGGCTTCTCTTGTTAATGAGAATATATTCAGTTTAATCGAATGCTTTCTTCGAGTATCTGCTGCAGCCAAACATTGGAAGGGAAAGTTGCATCTGATATGCGCCGATATTAAATCCTCTAAAAAAAATCTACAAGCTGAAAGCATGTCACAGCTAGGGGATTTTTGCAATATGAAAGTGGACAAAGATTAGGGACAGCCGGAGCCATGATGACTATCAATCGCTAGACGGCCCATTCAAAATCCGTTTTATCAGCTTGGGACCTTCATGATTAAGGTATGCATGATGTAATCTTTGAAAAAAAGTAAGGCTGCACCAGCTTCAGGATTTGCCATTCCCAAACTTGAGATTGAAAGTTGAAGGAGGGACTGGAGTGTGTT
>VRMD01003679.1:0-10471 GCA_009872375.1 Sminthurides bifidus | reverse complement strand
GTTTACATTGGTGAGGAAGCCGGGTGGTTAGGATCCTTCCGTCATTTGAGTTTTGACGAAGAAGGGATCAGCTTGGAGATTTCAGAGATTCCCCTCTGGGTCCTTACTCCTCTGGTCTGATTGTGCTTTCCATGCGAACACTGTGTGAATTTCACAGCGGCCAAGTGCCTTCGGAGAAGGGGACGAGTGAAATTTCAGAGCTCAAATTCTGTCACGTCTTAGTTAGTTATGATGCTGCTGGCAAAAGGGTCATTGTATAAATGTGACGAAGGAAGGAGAAGTGAAATGGATTCGACAACGTTTCACTTCACGAACTACTGATTTATCAGCACGTCCTGTCTGCGCCAAGAGGAGAGCCGGCTTGACGGGAGACGTTGCGGAAAATTGCGACAGGAGAAACTGGGGTGATGCTCAAGTGCCGATTGATAGGCGAAGGAAGTGGAGGAAAGTGTAAGATTTAACTGGCTGGGCTTGTGTCTCTGCCTGTTTGGGGACGATGATGGTAGCTCGAGTATCTTAGCGGAGATGATACGAGCGACTGAGAGTGAGAGCTGAAATCCAGGATGTTTCACGACACGGGATTGTGAAAGCGTAAACTGTTGTTGGAAGAGCGGTTAGCAGGGTGTCTTGCTGGCTGTCTGGTGGGAGAAAATTTGTAAAAGTTGGTTTGGAGAAAGCTAGTAGCTCCGGCTTCAGCCACTCCAGTCGAAGGGGAAATGCCGAACAAACTGCAGTACGGAAGGATCAAACTGTGTGGGGGCATCAGCCAGCAGAGATTTGCAGGAAAAAACATACGACGGGCAGACGGGCGCAATATGTTAGTGGCGCGAAGACGCATGCTTACAAAAGTATCATTGATTTTCAACCCGTTTACGAAAGGATGCAGTCATCCTCCTTTCCCCGCTGTACTACAATACAACCTTCGTATGCTTCCCAAGGCAAATTTCCATGTTTACATCGCTGGCAAATCATCTTCGCACATTCCTCTCTCTCTCTCCCTTTCTCGATAGTCACTTGTTCGCCTGCATTTTTCCCCTAATTCCCTCATTTGAAAGCCGCCAAATTCTACCTTAAACTTGCACCCGGCCTTCCCAGCTATGAGACAGACGAGGAAATTCACCTCGGTGACTTTCTCCGCACCCATGCCTCCGAGAGAAAGACACGGGGAATCATTGTGCATACGGTTCAATTAGTTTATGCGAACTTAAAGCTCCCTCCTCTCAAGCTGAGCGAGAAGAAAGCGCGAGTGGGAATAAAAGCAAATGAATAAGTGGGATCATGTCAAGTCGAATACCCGGAAGTTGTAGAGAGAAAAGTTGGTGCGAATTTTTTCAGCCTTGTCGTTGCAATACAAGCAGGGGGAAGCGACCGTCTATTAAACTGTTTTTGGCCACACGTGTGTGCCCTGAATGCGGCTGTCGGGAAAGAAGAGCTTGCATAACAGGAATGTGAAACAAAAAGAGCTTCGACAACACATACCGTGAATAAATAAAAATGAAGTAGACGCTCCATGGAAACAAGCGCATCAAAGGGAGAGCACATCAAAAAGAACACCAATTGGGGACGTGGAGTAATAATGTCCTCTTCAAATGGATTCGTGTAAGAGCCATAGTGCGGAGCAAAGGACCAAAGTAAAGTGAGGAGGCACACAAAAATTACAGACTTTACAAAGAGACAACCAATGGACTCACGCGTTGTCAGAGCAACTTCGCGCCAGCTTTGCAGCAGCTGGAGAAAGTTATGGCACTGGCCAGGCCAGGAGTAAGTGTGAAATCTTCATTTTCCCGTGCCACCACACTGGCTAAAGTAAATAACCACAAAGGGTTGCAAAATTCTGTCGCAAGTTCCATAAACAAACTTTTCCCCGACTCCGTCCCGGAATTTCCTTTAGTCCCAGCCGTCTTACGTATGCTCGCCAATGTGAGAGTAAACTTCCAGCCGCTTCAACTACAGCAACCAGCAGTCACATTAGAGGAAACCGGCTTGAATAAAATTACAACCTGAGTTGCTTATGACATGCCTCCAGTTTTTGGTCTTTACTCTCCTTCCAGTTAGAATAACTTAAGTGGAGCGAACTAATTCACTCATGTACAGTACTCTCTCAGTTTGTGATCCTAAAAATTTCAACTGGACAGCTTTTGCCCGCAGTAAAGAAGAGCAAAACTTTCAACTGCTACACGTTCCGAAGACCATGTATGCATAGAACCTCAACCGGAGAGGACAGCATCATCTTTTCTTGCAAACACGCCACGGCTCTAAATTAACAGCTTGATGATAAAATGAAGCTTTTTAAACCTGTATCTAATTTTGTTTCACAAGTTTTCGATACCCGCCCTCCTCGCAAAATAAAAATTCGTACAAATGCCACCACATCCTGGCTCTTTTTGGCCTCATGCAAGCGTTAAGATAGAGCCAGCCGTAGGCTTCCAATATTCACTTAATACTTGTACGACAAACGTCCACAGTCAAGGATGGAAGTGTACATGTGAAAGGGTTAGTTCCATCACCACCAGACTGGAATCCTCCCCTCCCTTTCTGAGAAAATGATTCAAAAATTCCGTAGGTGTGATCAAGGCAATACGAAGTAAATGTCAGATAATTTTGATATCAGCGTTGGACTATTGGTTTAATCAGCTGAGAGCGGAGGAGGGTTTTAATTTGTAAATAATCCCGCAGGCAATACCACAGGCGAGGAAGGAAAGACAAAGATCTAACAGACCATAACAGTAAAACTGAGAGTGCGGAAAGTGAACCTTATCAAAAGTCAGTTAAAGCCTATAAAGTCACTGTGAGTATCTGAGAGGTTCTGCAGTCCCCATTGTACGTTGCTATGCAAAAAGGGTCTGCTCACAAGGTGATTGAAGGTGCGGCAACCAACAAGGTGTAAATGGAGGGAGCAGATGGAAAAATGAATTTGGCTTCAGGATCTTTATGAGATCGAAACCTATTATATTGTCGTGGAAATTGAAGCCGTGCCGAGTACCGCACGTGAAAAAGTTCTTGTTATGTTCTAATTGCAGTTGAAACCTTCAGAGGTTTTGTGCCCCCTGTTATACTGCAGTAGGTACGAGGTATCGGCCGCGTATTGTTCAACGAATTGATCGTGGAAATGAAAGGGCGTCAAATCCTGACTTTGCCGACATCAGGAGCAAACTTTAGTTTCAACAGTTCTAAAAGCCAGTCCTCTGGAGGGGTATTGGAGGGGGATTTGCCCTGACAAAGTTGAGTTGGTTTCTTGCGCCCTCTGGCTGCACAATGAGTTGGGGCTTTCAGCTCGAGCCATTACAAGCCCATTAATTGCTCCTGTGAGGGATGGAAGTCACAGCTCATGTTTAATACGATTCTCATATAAACCTCAAGATAAAGTGAACAACAAAGGCAGGGATACCGGAAGGAAGAAAGGTTAAGCATTCGTAGATAAAATTATGGTTTGATAGAAGTGTCTGATTATTCCGAGGCAGAGGAGGAACAGGAACCCGTTATCTGGCTAGTCCCCATGTGCTCCTCATGGCTAAGGCATGGACGTGTGCTCTTCCTCGTTTTATTTTGGGATCATTCGAGCACTCTTGAGAACTTTCAAGGCTGGAAACGCTCCAGGGCACATCTAAACTTTAACTTAGAGCTGTCATAAAGTGAAACGCTGTGAGCTGATTACCGTTGGGGAGGAACAACTTGTGTCTGATTCACTGCTTGTATCAACTCAAGCACGGCTTAAAGCAGATGTACACAAGGACTTGATTTTTCATTTAAAAGTATAACTGTATAAGATGCTTCGAGCGATAAAATTTGCAAGCACCCATTCAATCTGCCGCTTCACCTACCCAGGTACTTGAGTACTTTACTCCTCTGAGCACAGCTTCAAGTTCAGACCGTATTTCCATTTTCATAATGTAGTTTATGTTTCCTCTCTCTCTCTCGGCAGACTCACTGCATGTTCTTTGATAGCTTTAATTTGTGAGACTTTTCGATATAGTTTCCTCGAAAATGCTCAAGGTAGCAAAGACGCGTCTTTTCACTTTCAAAGTTGACGACTTAGCAACAGTATTGGAGAAGAATCACCCAGCCTCTGCTCCTTATCGCAACTTGTCCTTAGAGGAAGCCCTGGCTGAGAGAGGCACATATATCTCGATAAGTTCTTGATTGAATGCTTTAAACGGGGAAATAAATACGACAGAAAAGTTTGAACAAGAAATAAAACAAGTTGAAAGAAATTCAAAAAGGAAAGCAAATCTTCGGCTTGTTATAGACTGCCGACGACGTTTCAAACTTGTTCACAAAGACGATAGCTTAGGGCCTTTTTAGCCTTTAGCTTTAGCTCAAGTAATGCGAGTACTAAATCAACCATGTGGAAACTCAAGTTAGGCGACATTTCCAACATACTACTTCTTCCTACTTCCCCGTTCGGAGAAAGTCTGCCAGGAGAAAGCCCTTCAGAAAACCAACACCCTGTAAAATGCGTGGCACAAAAGTCTTCCTGCTGTCATGGAGACAGTACCACATTTTCGACAAATGCTTTCCAGATTAATTTTACAACATCATAAACAGTTCCAAGCCTGAGCCTGTACCCTGTGCCAGTGCGAAGGCATGTAACGCCACACGTTCCAGTTCCAAATCGGAGTAAGTTCCATCTCCGAACTGGAAAAAGAAAAATGTGAAAAAGTATAGGAGTTGGTCTGTTTGCAGTTTCTTTTTGAAATTTGTTTACATAGCTTATGAAAGATGTAAAGAGCATTAAAAGATTTCCTCGAGAGGAATGCCAGAGGGAAACTCGTCTGGATTTATGATATCGGTAGCTCAGAACATGGTGGTTTCCACTACTAGGACGGGGCAGTCCAAGAACATATTGTGTATCTATGGTACTCGAAGAGTTGAAAAAAATATTCAACGACACTCGAAGCATGATTTGATACAGTGATCAAATCATAAGATATCTTGACGGAGGCAGACGTAGAATATTCAGTTTGTCGAATCCACGCATAGATACATGAATGCAAGCCTCTCAAGGGCTGCAAGCCATTCTCCATGCTCCGTACTCCGTACGTAGCTCAGGGGCTGAATTGACACGAGTGGTGATCCTTTAATTAGAAATAATGGATCATTCAGCTCTAAGCTCCGTACATACTAAATCCGAGTCTTTGTTCTCCGCCATGTCAAGGCTACGGCAGAATCAGCATGCGGAATGTTTTCGATATTTCCGATGTGGGTTTCGCATTGTTCCAACAGACAAAATAACTTTGCCGTTTCCCACATCGGTGTAACTTTTTGGCGATGGATGTAGTGCAGTTATTCCCCCTTGCGACGGGCATATTTTGTACAAGGAACACCTTGTTTATTCATTAACAATCACCGGTATTCTATTCTCCTGTAGTGGTTACCTCCATTTCGGTTTGTGGTTGACACGAACCCATGTCTTTGTCTCCCACCTTCCGTGTTTAAAGCTCTAGTGCATTTCACATTTTTCACCGGTGACATAATAGAATATGTCCAATCTATTGAAAAGGTAGCCTCATCAATGAAAACAAACACGGTGAATCTACATCGTGTTATGCACTATGATTAATCGCGACGGGCTTCGCATGCATGTACGCTTAGTTCGATAGATTGATGTGCTTGGTTTGCATACAAATGGGTTGTAATTCATCATGCGAAGGAGATCCCTTCTCGCTCATCTACCTGGTCCTTTGGAAGCGACATACGTAAGCCCAGGAGGTAACTGGATCGTATAAGCGATATCATAAAAGAAAAAAATTGCTCAAACACAACCTCACTCACATGCATTGGCAGTCACATTGGCTTGTGGGGGTGAAACTGATCGTTGGATTGATTTGCAACGAGGGAGGGAGGGAGGGAGGAGGGCGAAATAGTGATACTTGCAATTGGCACATCGTTAAATCTCAATGATATTCAAGACCGAAGTACCTCGATCCGGCTTACTTTAAGGATAATTGACCGACAATAGACATACTGTTGGAGGAACGATTGCAGAGAGCTGTGAAATGTAGCGTGAAAGGTGGATTATAAAAACAGTTCTGAAACTCAGTCTAGTTTAAAAGCAAGAGTTGAAGTGGAGGAAGGATAACGTGAGCTAACTCACAGACTCAATTGATTTCTAAAGACAGCGTCTCTCAGATCAACTGTAAAGTCGATGGTGTGGATTTGCGATGAAAATAGGAGGAGAAGGACAAAAAGCGGTGATATGCCCACGTTACAGCTGATGCTGATTGTCCCGCCGCAGAGTGTTTGAGATTATCCGTTTTGTACTACGACGACGGCACTTTGGTTTTTAAGTAACAGATTTTTCAGCTTGACCTACTTGAGGATTGGTTATGCGATGAGGAGTAAGATAACGTCAATGCAGGGATTCGAAAAACAGCTCAAGTTAAAAAGGGGCTTCTGGGGGTGAATCTGAATTACACCATGCTTAGCAATCCAACAACGTTTCCCGAGAGCTGTGCGTCAGCACGGAAAGTTGCAAAGAATCGCTCCAAGCACACGCTCTCCTCCCGTTTACCTCCGTCCTTTTCAGCCAACACTCTCCATGCTCTCGGTTGTTCGCGGCAAAAAAATCAGATCCGATTTCCAATTAACGATCCCATTCTTTCCCAGCATGCTCGTCATTCCCAACCGTGTTCGCCAAATCAGAGATTAAGTCTCGTGAACTACTGCCCTTGTGTAAAAATACATTTGGATGGGGTGGGGGGAATGTGCAATAACTTTTAAAAACGCCCACCATCTCCGTATCTCAAGTTCCAATAATACCCGAGACTCTACATGCATATTATTAAACCACAGCACAGATCTGGAACTGAATTGTACAAGACTAATGCATGTCCAGCCAGGTAAATGGCGTAGAACAATGTACAGTACAGGTCGTGGGTGTTGTGTCCTTTCACCTGATTACGTCTACATGCAGGCTGTCGCCTCAATTAAACTGTTGCTGCCGACAAGTAAACATTGTACAGTTGAGCGAAGCTTTTGGCCCTATGTATATAAAATTTTATAGCAGGCAGTTGCTGTCACTTTCTACTGCATCAAGGGCCGCAATCCTTATCCCTGTGTTGTGGTGCAGCATCATTGTTTAATATGCATAAGCTGAATTTGATGGAAGGATTGAATGCTTTGTTGTTTACGATTCGATGAGAGTTGAAGTAGCGGCGGGTTGAGGGCTGGGGGATGAGAGAAATGCCAAGGAGTCTGAGTTAAAGTCAAGTGTCTGCTGTAAAAGTTTCTGGGGTAAAATGTTGGCATATTTTGTGGATGCTATTAAGTATCTGTTGTTGATTTTTGGTGGAGTGTGTTGATGGTTCCTTATTGCGGACTCTGAGAGTGCTGGCCATGGCTCGGGGATGAATTCTTCCCTGTGGGGTTGCTGCAAGAAGTAAGTGACTGGGTTAGCGAGATTGGAAGGCAAAAGCGAGCGGCTGTTGTGGATGGATTGTCGTCGTTGTTCCTTATCGTTGATGTGTAGCGGATTCTCTTTGGTGGTGGTGTGGTGGTAGTGATTGTTGATTATCCACCTCTCCGTTTAGTTAGCTACAGATCGTTGGTGGTGGTGGTGTTGCTTATTCCAAGGACTGCTCTGCATTGTGTGCTACAAGTTTCCGTTTCACCTGCTCGCTGGCTCATCCTTCGAGCCTCCGTTTGTGCCGTTGTGAGAGTGAGAAACTTCAAAAAAATACTCAAGTGAATCCGTGCTGCAAAAACACACAGGCTTGCTTTCTAGCTCGGTCCGAGCCCTATTTTCTCTCCTTCTTTTGGATTCTGCAATTGTCGTAAGTATATTAATTTACTTCTTCTTCTCCGAAAAAAGGATTGGAAGACGAACCACACCACCGTGGTCCCGGCGTTACTTCTCGCGGTCCCGAATTTACCGCTATTTCCCACTAGTTTTCTCTCTCTTTATCCGGTTTCTCTCTTCGTGTTCCTGCTTGTTGTGTGTGTTCTCTGCCATACCGGAAACACCGTCTTGGCGACTCACGAGCTGTGCGTGGAGCTGAAGGATCGTGGACGCGTGCTGAAAACCACCATACGGAAAATAGTCAAGAGCGGAGACGTGTGTTAGCTAATGCATAAAGGATCTCACTCACCTCTGCTCTTCATCCATACATACGCCTGTCTCATCTTGTAGCCTAATTCAATTTCCACACTCATTCATACCAGTAATCACGTTAACATCATCACCGGCAAATAATTACCAACACCGGAGCCCTCGTTTTATTTTAACAATAGTCAGGTATACCTCGACTCTGTACACACAAGTGGGAGTCCTTTCTTCCCCGGATTACTTACAGGGCCATGGCTAATGCGATCCTGTGAGCTGAGCGAGTCCCTTCTTCGGCTCATTGCCAGCCTACGATCTGCTGGTCGTAAGGCAGCCTTGCTCCAGGAGTTGGAGCAAAGCACTCAGCCATCCACACAATACTAGGGTTACTGCAGGGTCAAAGGTCAAGACTGAAAGCATTTATTCCCACCAACTTGGTAAGAAAGCTCTGCATGTAAATCAGCTGGTGTGAGCACGCAGTCATCAGCATAATAAACTGGTAGCTTGGCCATGTGTGAAAACGCAAGCCGCATACCTTGCGAAAGCCTTATTGCCAAACTGACGTCAACAACCGCAAGGCTATGGCGAATTGCAGTGCAAAGTGCCGTGATCACGGGACTGCAAGCCCGTAACGAGCCAGTATTTGCTGCTATACGTGATTGCAGAAAATACAAAAATATCACAGCTCCCGTCTATAGACGCAATATTTTTTTAAAAAAATCATTTCCCAATGTCCTTGTTATGACTCACAAGTACGAGCCGTGAATACCTTTATAAAATCGTTCTAGACCCATATTGGTCTGGTGCACAGGGCACGGAACTGAAAGCAGGTTCTAACTATCAGCAAGACCATCAACATACAAATTGGAAGCGGAACAAGAAGGCTAAAGATAAATTGTTGGATGAAACAGGCCGGCCGAGGCTTTTTGCTCCTCTCGCAGCAGCCAAGCGCATTATTAACACGGCTTTGTTGTTCAAGCTGCTAAAATCCTCCATTGATTCTCGGTCAAGTGAGCTTAGTACACAGATAAACAATAAAAAGGGAAAGAATGAGAACATAATTTTCCGCAAAAAATGCGTGCGCAATAATCCTCGCAAGTAAAAAATGGAGGATGAAAAGGAAAAAGTGTATACTTTGTGTCAACATCACTTCCTTACAAGCCCAGGAACGTAGCCAAGGTGACGGTTCGTTGATTGAATGTTGCCAGGAAGAAATCGATCAATGGAGTGCGCGGCTTCAGCTTAATTTTGGTCCACTATACCGTGAGAGAGATTTGATTGAATTATAAATAGTTCGCACAAGGAAGGATTTAACGACTGCCTTCATGCTTAATTCTCTCAACCACCCTCTTGTGCCCTCATAAAGACGCGAAAGCAGAACACTGTTAGTATTTTGAATGAAAGAGGAATTTCAAGAGGTGCCGTAAAAGAGAAAAATGCCTTGAAGCCTTAGCAGACTTGATGCGTGTGCATGTGCAGAATCGCCAATGTAGTACATGGAGCACATGCACAGTGGCAATGGAGGCCGTGGTGGTGGAGGTTGAACTAGCAATTTGTTTACCTTTTTAATTGTTAACTGAAGGGTTAATTGGAAAGAGTTGTGTTCTCCGCTCCTGTGTGGTGTGTTATGAGAAAATTTTCACTCATTATCCGTTTCCCTGACCAAAGGCTCAATTCACAAAGTCAATGTTAGTAGGCGCAGAGGGAGCGTGAAGTAGCGAAGCAGCGGCCGTTATCTGGTTGCTGAACTTGTGAGCATTGCAAAAAGCTCACGGTGTCGTCAGAACCTTTGACTAATTTAGCTTGCTAATGCCGCATACATAAGCGGGCAGAGAAGTTGGCCGCTTGCAATGAGTTGTAGCCTGCGAATTCAAAATGTCAACAGGGAGGGAGACATGAGTCGAGTGACATGTGCCTCAATAACTGCTATGGTTACATGTCACGAGGCTGGAAATCAATTCGCATAATTGCACAGGTTTCCACTTTTATGGATTTTGTACGCAACCAAGCCATTATTGCTCACCTCTCACGCTCATTTGCAGGAGACACATTCCCCAGGTGACAGCATTAATGGAGACTTGAAGAAGGAGGATATAGAAATGACCATTTTCATTGCACTTGCTCAAGAATTTTTTTAACAGATTGAGAAAAGTCTTCACTGCCATCATTGGCAAGAAAGGCGAGTTTTGCCAGCCATGTGAAAATGAGAATACTTAGTAGCTGCTGTCTGCGCGATTAAATGGTGGTTGCGCACTGTAACTTTGTTGGTCCTGCTGGGGCGGGATGGGTTGAAGGAGGAAGTGTTTGATTGTTTAACATGATAAAAGAGACATTAATGTTTACATGCAGGAGTTTACTGCTGGATTTGTGACTAATTTTGCAAGGTTTTTGTCACAGTTATATTTTCAGGAGTGTTTCTTTTTCTTCGGC
>VRMD01003678.1:0-10471 GCA_009872375.1 Sminthurides bifidus | reverse complement strand
ATTTCTACAGTCACACTTGAATAAGCCGGAACGGTATCTTCCTCTTGAATCCCACTCCTTTGTTCACTTGCAGATTGATTCCTTCCAACAATTCTTTTCCTGGCACATCAATCCTGGTGGACAAGCTCTGGGTACGTCCCCCAGCCTCCAGTTAGTTGCTGTTGTGTGTCACATCCAAACTGATTCTCTCAAACCTAAAAATTATGTATAAATCAAAATCTAATGTCCTCATGTGGATGCAACTCCTGAGTTTTGTTTGTTGCCCTGACAGCATTTAGATTTAGAAGAACTGCAATTCTCAAGCTAAGGAGCACTTTGTAATAATAATGGGTTAGAATTCAGTCCTTTTCGAAGATTTAGTAAAGCATCAACGTATTTTTACGTCAGGAACGGAAAGGAGTCAGTGCCTATGGAGGTGGCTCAAAATGGAGGCAGAGCTCTAAAGATTTACAAGGGATTTATTTGACGCTATAAACACTTGACTCTCTCCAATCTCTATATAAAGTCGGCAGATTACAGCCATCTCGGTTACTACAGAGTGCATTTCTACGAACTGCTTGAGTTATTAGAATTGAAGTCATGCTTACTACCGTTCTTCGATATGGGACAGCTGTGTTGAGGGCTATTTTTGCCCTCTGCTTCATTCCTTTATGGCATTTAATTTACAGTTTGGGTCTTCGTACCCTATCTTTAGAGTATGCGATGATGCGCACTAATGGTAGGCAACTTAGGTTTCGTTTGACTGTTTCACAGACGGGCCCGACCCGAACATAAGTAAGTATTTACGACAGAATTGGAGGATATTAACGCAGGTGTGTTCGTCTCTGAATTAACGGTATCAGAGCTAAAATTCACTTGCGGCGTGAAAGGTAACGCACAAGGAGTTTACACAATTGCTGGACATTTGCACATAATGAGTAGCAGGTGCGAACTTGATGCCAAACAGACCGGAGGCAAAGGCGGAAGATTTGCGAAACGTGAGCCTTATCCGTTGTTCAGTAATCTTTTCAAGCCTTACAACCGAATAACACACACCCTGCAGGTAAAATCTTTGAGAATACGAGGTGGTCGTCGATTGGCTGAGATGTACATACAACTTGGTTCAACCACGTAGATATGTAATTACATCGTCGTCAAGCAGTTAAGTTGATGCATCCCTCAAAATGACGAAGAGGTTGATTTCCAACACAACGGATCTAAAATAGGAGTATGTAGTGAGTGGTCCAGAATCTGAGCAATCTTCATGATGAGCTAGGACACGATCAATGATTGTCGACACGAGTGGAGCAAGTATGATTGCGATTCGGAAAATTGAGTTGCGATAGGATGGAAGGAAAAACCCTTGGAATTCGTCAGTGAAGAGATGAAAAGCATCCGAAGGTACTGAGAGGCGACCGGGATACGCAAGCAAGGCTTCGCATGATCGGTCTACGGTTCGGTAGGAGAGGGAATTTGCGATAAGTCGGAAATGTAAATACGTGAGTCCTCATCCCTAGGTAAGATGCCACAGGTAAGATGATAAGACGTGCAGCAAGAAGGAAGACAGCTGCCGGTGTAGCAGGTAGGTAATGTAATGATTGCGAGAAAGGACTTGAGAGATGACTTACCCCTTGAAAAATTTGCGCTACGCCGAAAGATAATGGGAATGATGAGGAAGATGATGAGTTAAGGTAAGGCAAAATGCTGGGCTGCAGAAGAGTAAGACAGTGGGTGAATGAGGGCGAATCTACACACAGACTCACAACAGCACAGGTAAGTTAACTAACGGGATTCTGAACAGGTCATTCATTTCACCCCGAAGACAAGACGAAGAAGAAGAACTCGCAGAAGGGACTGAGTGAAGAGCGTCAAGTCACATACACAGTCAGTCAGTTCACATCTGAATTTTGCCCTAGACGGTCAGCAATGTGTCCGACTACGTGTCAACGCTGAACGAGTGTGAAATCATTCCGTGAAAGCATGCTCTTTCCGCTTTCCTCCTCCTGACCAAGGACTTTTATTTTCCCGAGTGAGGAAACTGTTAAGTAAATCCTTTCAACAGCAACTAACTTTTAAATCGACGTGGTTCGGACTAGCAGTGTCTCACCTCCTGTGACAATCGTCACCATTGACAGTCGAGTGCGACTCATTTGTGTGTACAGAGACGTCTTGGAGTGCACATTCCTCGTCCACGCGCGACTCAAACGCTGCGTAATCGTGTTAGTTACGTCCTTTGAAAAGCGTTGCCCGTGTCAATACAGCGACTGTCATCATTCAGTTGCTGATCGAACGGACCGTATTGGCTGGTGGCATGCAAGTTTGCAATGATCCGTTAATGTGTTGGCTTGTGGGTGATTGTCTACCGTGTGTACGATAAATATCACAAATTGAGCGACCTGAAACAGTACCGGCTAACCGCAAACCAATACAGAAGCTAATTCTCTTCCCACTCAATAACCGCGCAATTGCGAGCGAAAAGTTCGTAACTTACTTCCTTGAGCAGACTAGTAGTACATCCGCAAAGCAAATTCATGTGGAATTAGGACTTGGGTAACGCTAAAAGTCATCCTCCTTGCAATTCTTCCACCTTGACAGCGTTCCCAAAGAAGAAGGACATTTTTGAGGCGAGATACTCGGTCAACAAGGACTCATATTCAAATTTACTCGAGTATCATCCGGTTGCTCTCGTCTTGGCAGGAGCTCATCATCCCTGCATCTTCAGCCCTGGATTGCTCACTCGTCAGTGCATGCATCACAACAAGTCCTCCAATCTTGTTTCATCGCACGACACGTCTCGAAACAACCCTGACCTTACAGGTGAGTGAGTGGTACGTATGTACTTTGTACTTGTTTTTCCACAGATTCTATACAGTTTGAGTGAATTGTGCAAACTCGGGAATTTCGCAATTCGGCTTCCTTCGACGTAGTAAAGCTCCGAACGTTGCTCTCTTCCTCTTGACTTTAATTCTGAACGAGTAACACAGTTTCTGATTTAGCCATGGCAACGAACATTTTTAGCAGCTTCAAATAGGAGGATAACATGTGCAAACTACTTCGTGATGTTAATTGATCCTCAAGGGTTCAATGTCATCACGATGCGCAAGAGTTTTGCTTTGCATTTAATTAAAAGGCGGTAGGATATGTGCGTACATGAGTAATGGAAAGGACTTAAAAAACTAATTAGCACTTGCAGAGGCGGGACAATGACTTATAGTACAGCAGTAAAAGTTAGCAGCAGCCGGTAGCGTCGACACCTTGTTTCAAAAAGAAACAAGTGTCGTGTTTCCACCAAGTTCAAGTGTGTGCAGTGCTGGGATGAAAAAGGATTGTTGGAGTTACAAGAGCGCTATGAGCAGGATTTCGTACAGCTTTTTGGGCTTGAGTACATGCGTGCTTTTTTTTATAAAATATGCCGCTAATGGTTAATAAAATCCTAGATGTAAGTAGGACACTTAGTGTGCAGGGAGGAGGAAGATATGTCATGCAAATTATTTGGAAAATTTCTCACTTCCATCCTCGTGGAGGGTACTGTTCGGAAAGGTGACGAGGGCAAGATGCAGCAAACGCACAATTTCCTTCCTCTCAGCAAGTCGGTGGAGCAGGAAGATTCGCGATCTTTCGCCACAGTTTCATCTCCTCGTCTGTGAGGATGCAATCGAGTGCAATCAAAGATTACGTGCCCTCCTCCCTTATCTTTACGAACGCGTTTATTTTACACTAAGGTAAAGTGTCAGTAGAACTACGTACGTGCCCTTCACCCTGAAACGTTCAAGTTGAAGGGGAATTGATGCGTATTATTTTTTACGAGACTTTTCGGCACAGCTCCTTCCCAAGTGCATACAGCAATATGCACTAATTCCTCCCTCCTCCGAGCCCTGCGTCACATTCACCTTTGGGAAATAACTAACCTGGTCGTGATTAATTCCCTTGAGTATCCTTCTTCCTGCCATACATACAGAATCATCAACGTCCGCTTCCTCCAGCGGACAATCACCATAATGACCCGCGTCAGTCAGATAACAATTAACGCATCGGAGAAAGTTGCCATTGTCAAGCGAGTGGATGGAGAGGGAAACAACTGATTGTTTGCAGAGCAGTTTGCAAGAGTCACACTCTGCACAGACATAGATTTGCCTCCAACTACACGGCTAAACACCAGTTCCGTCAACAAATGTCCTTTGATTAAGACTTATTCTCTATGATCACTCACCTACACTGCCTGCCTGCAGACAAAGAGTGTAGCAAAAGTGTTCAGTTCTTTTGAGAAGATTTCGCTGTCTGTGACGAACCAATTTTTTCTTCACAGTACGCATGTACGGTTTAGCACGAAAGAAGAAATAATGGAAGACAGAAGGAACAAAGGTGGTGATTAACTGACATTGGCTGTTTGAAGCAATCGGCAAGATTTCGGACAAGCAAAACGATCCCCAATTAGGATGACGGTAGTTGTGTGCACGTAGACTGCCTTCAAGCCAAGTATTTTAAGCTAGTTGTCAGAATAAAAAAGCGTCTAAAGCACAGGCATTACAATGAATGTCTTGAGTTTGATGGGCTCAAAAGTCCTTGCTCGGTCACGAATTACAAGGTGTAGCAAAATGTCTGAGAATGAAATGATTGCAATTACAAAGATTTTAAACAATTGATTACATTCTACTGGTCGTAAAGCACCAACGTTTTAGCCATTCAAGAGTAACATTGTGTTTACCACAGAAAAGAGCATGTGCGTGCTTGATGTAGTGGTGGGAAAAGAGTGAAAACTGGTTGATAAACTCGTAAAAACTGAAAATATTTTTCTAGGTTAGTTCCTACTGCAAGGTAGCACAGGGATTGAACAATCCCGTAAGTTGCTCCTCTTCCCCTCATCATTCATAGAGCAGTATTCGTAAAGAATAATGTGAAAGCATTCAAGCACATCCGCTTCCAATGTTCTCAAGTTAAATGCAATCAGTACACGCTCCTTGTGCCATCATGACTCAGTCTTATTACAATTCAAGTTCAGGGTTTCACTCCTGGTATATGCATGCCGACCATCCACTTGGAATTCCTTCAAGTCTGATGAAATCATATTTTAAGTTAAATTAGTAGGTGAGTGCGGTAGACAATTCAGGATGTGGCAGAACTCACGAGAGAGGTGATTTTCTCAACCCAATATTGATTGACGTGGCCCATTGTTGAATTTTCCATATTATCGCACCACTCATTACTCTTATTGGCAAGACAATCATTATGATTTCGGCTAATTTAATTTTCACGATCCGCAAGATAATTCTTGTAATGACTGGGTGCAGATTTTCTAGAGAAAAGTAAGTTGGTCTAATAAGAACTCTGTAATTTCCTGTAATGGCTCTATTCATCCTTTCTGTCAATAGTCATGCTGCACCTACCTAGCAATCTTGCTTGGTCTGCATATTTTCACTTGAGTCTTCTACCAAGATTCCATAACGTTCTTCTTTTCCTTCATGTGGAATGTGATCACGTTTCCCCTTCTACAGTAGCTTGAAGACTGTGATCAAGTTTTTCGTGACGGCTCGTGAGGAAATATCTCTTGGAGATTAGGCAAAGGAGATTGAGTGGGGACAGGAGTGTGAAGAGGACTCTGGTAATGCAGTCTGAGACCTGATTTCAACTTACAAGAGGATTAAATATTCTCACTACCTGGTGGGCTGGAAGCACGAGTTACAGATCTGTAACATGATGGAAGTTCCAGGCAAGAGTACTGCACTTTACCTGGCCCCTTGGTCCGTAGTTACCTTAAGAAGAACATCTTTTCGTAATCTCGCTTGATGGACCGAAGACCTGCAGAAGGGCATTGAGCTTTTGCATACGTGCTTGAGCTTTCTGGGAGCCAGGATGAGCACTTGCTGACGTTTGTCTTGAGTACCTTGTGATTTGTACGACTTGAAGAGAAACTATGGGGACTTTGGCCGGTCCAGGATGATGACGAAGGTAGGCCAAGGGGGCAGGGACGGGAGGAAGACGGTGAATTTCGAAAATAAGAAATAGTTTCAAATACTACCTGCACAGCTTGGCCCTATTTGCCGACGGATGAAATACAATGTTGTAGTATCTTTCACCTGCTGACTTATTACCTGCACACGAGTTTTCTGGAAACGGTCTGCATCATTACTGCAGCTAGGCTCCCTGACGTTGCCTTAGTGGTGTAGGATGCCCTGATTTGGGCAAAATGAGGTACAGTAGAGTTATTGTCCTAGTCGAGAATAATAGACGGTGAGGGAGAAAAATAGAGTGAAATTCCCTTTCGTAATAGCCTTTTCTAAGGAGGAGGTAGGCGAGAATTGCGGACGTTTCCCAAATCTTTCTCTCAATTTACAGTCTTTCTGGCCTGCAATCCTGCTCGGCGTTGTGTTAGTTGTGCGGCGAAGATTGGTCTAAGTGTATATGCTGTACTGACAAAGTTTGATGTGAACTGATAATAATAATGGAAATTTTTATTTTGTTTCAGCAAGTGATCGGAAAAGACTCATCTGTTGAGACGGATACACACGCGTAGGACCGGAATGTGAAGTGTTTTATTGTTGTTTTTGTTGTGACGTGAATTGCTCGTGAAGCTGAGACAGTTTTCCAAGTTCTAAATGCGGACATTGTAGGAGCGTTCCAAAAGTGAATTCAAGTGTGGTGCAAGTGTGTGATACGTTTATGATTGGTTGGGTAAGGTGGTAAACGTTTGCGTATCATTATGGAGGGGAGAAGGAAACCGTTCCGGATTATAGAAACCGCAGTGGCCATGTTAATGGTGGCATGTGTGGCTGTGAATTGTGACGCTACGCCATCAGACACAGATACGTGTCAGTGTGGCGTTTTTCTCCTCGGTTCACCTCCTCTCAAATTCTCAGCGGATGCAAAACCTGTGTTATCTGGTAAGACATTGATGAACACAGCATCGCATTATAGTCTGCTCATCTTCACCGTGAAGAACACAGTTATTCCTATCACAGAGTCATTATCATCTTCTTCATCGACAGTCAGATAATTTCTCGTCCCTCCCCATCTGTAGTTTCGAGCATGTAGATGCGTACTACCATAATCTCAGCATCATCATTGCATTCAACTTGATAGCGTATTGACCACAAAGTAGTAGTTCTTTTTAACACAGTGCACATGTCTTGAGGCCTGTTGTTGCACTCTTTATTGGTTTTCCTTGAGTTATTTACCAGCATTTGGAAATTTCTGCACAGTTTAATGAGACTTGATACAGCTCGCTTTTTGACGCTCCTTAAACATCTAAGCTAAACAGTGAGCTATCTGCGTCCTCAATGATAGATTACGATGTAATGCAATGCAACAATGAAGGAACAATGAGCGCCAGCCTTACTTGTTGAAAATCCACTTGTTTTCATCGCCGAAGCCCACAGACCTTTTAATTTAAGCATTTGACGTGATATTGCACAAGTTTTGCTTCAGATAATAACTACTAGGGCCTCTTCATTCATACTGGTCTGCTTCTCTCGTGCGTGAGCTTCCACTGCGGAACGGAACAAGAGACAGAAGCCATTGACTCAATTTTTTAATTAGCAAAATATCGATAGATGAGAACCGTAAGAGCTTGCGAACGTGGAATGCTGCACCATAAAGTTTTGAGAAGAAAAGTCGGAGGAAGGAGGTTGAGAGAGGAAACTAGTGTTTAAAGTCATCGGCATACAACACAACACGAGCCAGCCAAATAGCGTTCGATGGCTTAGAGTCCACGGTAGTTCAGGATTAGAATGCCCAAAGTTTTCGATTTGATGCGAGAGTCAAAGACGAGGAGAAAGATCTAGAACTTTTAATGACGCCGTTTCCACTGACTGATGACCCAAATTGGCCACCAGGATCTACTGGCTGGTTAGAAATCAGAGGCCGACTATGAGATACATACCACGTTGTCCCTCTGCTCATTGAAACGAGGAAAACAAAACTGTGGTAATGCGGTGGTGGTGATGATGATGTCGACGGGAAATTCTTTCCACTTAGCTTCCCTAATGTAATAGAAGACGGATTTTTTCACACGTTTAGCATGATTGAAGAAACTGTGCTTAGCCATAAGGATAGTCCAAGGAAGCCAACTCATCTCATGTCATGCCGTTATTTGTACCTGCCTTCCGGCTGGAAATGCAGCGCTGTAATAAACTCTGTAGGGAGGACTGCACGCTTAAATGTAATTGGAACCGTTAGCAGGTTTATGACAGACGTGAAGCCATATTAAAGTTTAGGCGAGCAGCAGGCTTCACGGGAGCGGGGAAGATGATAATGAGTAATGATCTAATGGGATAACTGCACTCGAGTTAAAATTACTCGGATGAAGTGATAATAAAAAGGAGTAGGGGAGATGTGACGTACTTAATCATTGTCTTGTTTTTTTCACACAGGACTTCCAGTTTCTGCTAACTGTAGTGCTACTGAGGATAAAGTGTCGTGCGCGACAATTTGTAGGCAGCTTATCCAAGCCATGTCTGACAGCCACGAGAATTCTCACTTGGTTCAGACCGTTGTGCTGGCTGCCACTAGGACTTTGGCCTGTCAACGGTTCAATGAGTCCCACAAGTTGCCGGTGCCGCGTGTGGTGGATGGGGGCAATCAATTAACGATCGCGAGGCTCGATGAAGGGAAAAAGTCTTGGAAATTTTTTGTCGGACCATTAGCGCGAAGAGATACGGAAGCGGAGGAGCAAGCCGGAACAGATCCCGATGACGACAACCCGCTCGCCAATTTAAGTGAACCGAGATGGCTAGGTGGATTCTACCGCTGGTGCGATTCCCATTGGGCGTATGCAGGAGTTTCGCTGCAGGAGCCTCTCTGCTGCTACAAAAATATGCCCAAGAAGTAAGTAATACAAAAATGCGAGGAAGAAATCAACTTTATCCGAGCAAATATTTATAGGAAAATAGTTTTTGCCACCGAACAAATACAGTTTGTTGCCCCGGAAGGAGCTATTTTAAGTTGTTTGTATAATATCGCCTGCGTTTCCGCATAGGTGTCGCACGTCATCCAAACCCGCGGCAGCCGAGACTGAAGCGAGAAAATCGGACACAGAAGGGGCAAACCGCAAGGGCCGATTGATAATTAAGAAAAGACCTGAGTGATGACCTGTCGTCCGAAGAAGAGGATCTGCAAACCATGGATGACAAGACGGATACGGAGAACAGCTCTACAGAGATGAAAGACAAGGTGCCTCCAACCATTTCCTCGTTGTCAGACACTTCTTCTGAAACAGAGGGTCCTACCGGAAATAGCTCATCCGAGGTAATAAATATTTTTGGCTCGGAGTTTGAAGATGAGGAAAATCCCCCAAAGAGGAAACCATTGAATAGCACCGTCCTGGCTGAAACGTTCAAATTCATGGGTGCGCTCATGAAGTCCATGGGATACGGAGAAGTTGCGGATGGCATTGCTCACGTTCTGCCAAGTTCCACAGCTGCTCAGTTACTCGAGCGTGTTGATGTCGGTGGGTGGGTCGGAACTTACCAAGAGCGATACACGTCGTGGCCAAGAGAATTTAACCTTGGTTACTGCTACTTGGAGTATTCCATGTACAATATTGCAAACGAAGGAATCATGGCCACCACCACAAACCTCCTCAGCCGTTTCTTCAAAACCAATCAAGGTGCCCATGACTTCTCAGCAGCAGCAACACCTCAACTACAAAATGAGCAACCACATCACCCCCATGTCCTCGATGGGCGATGCATTCCACATGGAACCTAGTTACATGAATTCGTTGAATGGTATTCCTGGAAACCGAAGAGTCCGACGGGCCAGCAGGGACCCTACTGTGAGCGTGTCCAGGAGCTACAGCTCAATTACCGGGGAGAGATCCCGCGCACGCATGGATTCAAACAAGCCAAGCAAACCATCTTTAGAGCAACTAGCGTCAATTGCCAGGGTAGAAACTGCTAAACCAGCAATTAACAGCCCACTTCCTGCGCCAGCTCCAGCAATTGAACGCAGAGACATGCAGCCCAGTCCCACTGCCTCGGTGAAAACGGCTAATGGCTCACAACCTTCTAATGCCAGCTCTCCAAGAGTCCACGGAAGTATGTCTGGACAAAGGCCGAGAAACAAACCACAGAATCGACATCCACCAAAACCGGAAGCTGGAATACCAGCTGCCAAAGACAACTCTGCTGGTACGCTCATCAACCTTGCCAGTGCCCTGGTTCAGACGGCTATGGGTGGACCGGAAGTTGACAAGGTTTCGTTGCTCATGAACAGCGCTATCCCAGCACTAGGACAGGTGGCTACCAACCCCATGGTTCAGAACGTGGTTACAAACATCGTCACTAGTTTCTTGACTCCGCCAAGGCCAGGAGGCCCTGTGAACAAACCGACGAACAACGGACCTACTGGAACAGGACCATCTGGTGGCACCGCACCCGACAGCACTGGACCTTCAGGCCCTAGTCGGAAACCCAACAAGCCTATTGAATCAAACGAAATACCGGAACCCACAGCCAGCTCTTCCAACTCAAGACCTAATTTGAGCAGTCCCTCTGGC
>VRMD01003677.1:0-10472 GCA_009872375.1 Sminthurides bifidus | reverse complement strand
GGAATCAAGGCCTATTGTGAATTGAATGAAAGAGAGAAGCTCTTTCGGTAGACTCCTTCTGTTTTGGTTACCTTTTTTCTCCAAGAAATGAGGACAAGAGAACGTACAAGTTTGTTTTCAATGTGAGCACTATACGCGGGGGAAATTGCATACTAAAATGGAATATTGGCGTGCCAAAAGAATTTGATCGACAAAAAGTATAGGCGTGCGGAAAAGCTTTTCTGTGAGAATCCAAACTCCGTGGCTAAACACTGTTATTGTCACAGAGTTAAAGGAATACCATGTACCAAAGTTCATAATGGTGGCTTGACTTAACGCTGTTTAGCTTACGTAAAGTTCACTCAGGGATGGAGAACGGGTTGATAATGTTGACCTTTTCCCTTTTACGATTGCAGGGAAGTGGAGCCGGAATGCGGAGATCCAAGACGAGATTATGCCTCGTTGCTCAAGCGACTAAATCACCCGGCGATCAAGTCACCTCCAGCTGCACGCCCGATTCCCGAGATTCAACCTGCTTGGCTGAGCTGACTTTACCCATTCATTGGTGGCCGGATAGCCCACCGGAGGAACCTGCAAATGGGCACGTTAAACCCACCAAGATTGCAATTCAAGTAAGTTCTTTGCAGTTTTTCACACCTGGCAGAAGTTGTAATGAGTGGTGTGAAGGCACACGTACTTATTTGAGACTCGATTTATCGCTACATCTCACCCTTGTAGCAGCAACTAGTGTTCGGTAAAAGTTGGTGTTACATAACGAAAATAATTGCCACTTGCCCATACATATCATGTAGAGAAACGGAGTAAGATTGGACTCTCATGTCAGTCCAAGGGAAAGTTTACCAGTCTGCTATGTACTGCCGCGCTATAGTATCGAAATTGCTAAACTTTAATGTTCGAAACGTAAGTCTCAAGTATGAGGACGAAGCATTTGTTTAAGTTTTGCCTTAATGAAAATGCGGGATTTATAGCACTTTCTGTTACCATGGTAACAGGAAAGCTTAGATTGTACACTGCACTGACTTGTGCATGACCAAAGATTTTGAGCAACCCGATTGTAATAATACCAAGACCGTATAACCAGGAAACTCCAAGCTTTACTTTGAACAGATCGAGGAAAGGAGTGGATAAATTACTGCAATTGTCGAATAGTTCGGGAACATCCATTCACTCTTTGTCAGCAGTCACGAAGTTGGGCCTGAAGAGCTGACGAGTAGAACTGATAGCAATTGGCCACTTTAAATATCTGAAGAAAATAGACTATTACCGTAGGAGAGATTTGTCAAAGTTTAATCGTTGGATGACAAGAGAAGTAGAAGTAGTTGCGATTGCGTGCTAGGGTTTACAGACTGAATAGGTGCTGAATATGTGTAACGAGACCCGCTGATGGCTGAAATGAAATAAGGCATTCCTCCCAAGTCGAACAGGGAATTCGACCACATTACTCCCTAAGTAATGATCCTATTTTTGGGAAATATGCCAACATTTTATTCAAGTGTGGCATCAGATGGAAACTTGATGAGAATTGTGTGAAGGGAAGTCTTTGTGCTCACTGTGAGATAATTAAACTGTAGCATTGGCTCAGGCGTTAGCCTGGCACACCTTATAGGATTTTACTGCCGTCCGTACAAAGGACAGGAGGGAGGACAGGTTCACTATGGAACGTGGAGGCTAAATGCTCAAGACATTGCAAACGTTTCCGAACATTGAGTTTCCAAACTTGACTGTCTGAAGACATTGTTAATGTAGACTGTAGAGATGGCACGGAGGAGGGACAAAAAGAAATGACAACAGGAAGGAGAAACTGCATGAATTGAGAGAGGCAGGGCGCGAAGGAAGAAAGAGGAGAGAAAATTTGTCGGATTGGAGGTAATTGGTGGCTTAGTACTTTGAGCTTTTACAAAGTTTGCGTGAAAATACGGAAGGAAATGTGAAAGAGGGGTAATGTGGCGAGCTGAGCTGTCGTCGTCGTTGCTGAGGAGGAGGAAAGAAGCAGAGAGACTGCAGACTGAGAGATAATCCTGATTTGCGAACTGCGGACTCGTGCTTGAAAAGTCAAGAGAATGTGGGAAATAATGCGGTTGTTTATACAAATTTAACATGGGATTAAGTGTGAGTCGAAATTGGATAGACGAGGATTTAATGGAGAACTCATGCGGTGAATGTTTTTCCTTAGGTTTCGTACGCCGTCTACGAGCCGGAGAACGGGCATTGCAATGAGATTGGATTGTCAACAACTTACGGATACGGGATCGTGGGCGAAGGAAGTGGAAAGAAGAGGATACAAATTCAACCACCGACTCCTTTAGCCACCGTGTTGCTGATAGACGCGCAAAAATCCTACCGCGTCGTTAAAGCTGATGCGAGTGATGCTGTGAAACTGCTCGTTCCTGAGGGATCCCTTTATCCGCACGCCAAGTTCTACGTGCCGGTGATTGTGGGGAAGCACGATCACCGATCCATTGTCGCCTTCATTATGAAGTAATGTAATCTTTGAAAATTCGATACATTGTACTCAATGAATACTGCGGTCGTGACTCAAGTGACTCTTTGCTCCCTGCTCTCCGTTATCGGTCATTATGGACCCACAATAGGAGCTGATGTGAGGTTTCGGTTGAAACGACTTTCGTGGCACAAATAAGTAACTAAGTACGACAAACATGAAGAAAGAGGTAGTTACCCAGGAGCTGAGTTTGTGTATGTCATGGGCATGGATTGATTTGCGTTTTTGCTCTGATTTTTTACAAGTTTTCGCCGAGGATTAGTTAAGCCAGCTTTCGGCCTAGGAGTGAAAAGGATTACGTGCCGTGCATGTATTTTGATAAGGGAGCGTGACTCGTGCATGTTTGAGTGAAATAAGAATTCAAATTCTTCGCACACGTGCCTCCCTTTAAATGTGTACCATTATTTGCGTCGCTGCCGAAGAGCAGTTAGTACGGGAGTTCTCCCGGAGGAGGAAATAAGTATCGAAAGGGTATTTGCACTCACTTTCTCAGCCACATAGCTAAATTCCTCATGAGGATAACTGAATACGTTTACGTAGCTGATTTACATTCACAAGGAAAGAAATCTGATGGCTTTGGTGTTGACATTGACGGATATTGGAATTCTGCCTTTGGGTGTGACTCCATCAGGGAGGGAATGGAAGGAACTGATGCTAAAAGTGAACGTGAAATGGTCGCGGTTAACCAATCTTGTTTCGCAAACGCAACCCTTTCTTCCTCGTCCACACTCTGAATGGAAAATTACACTAGAGCTATCTGTAGTCACTCAAGTAGAAAACTAGCACCCCGGTGATCGAAAACGGCTTTTTCCATTACCTGTTAGGTCAAACCAGTAGATTCACAGGCTTGTAAATAGTGTGAGAGCAAGGAGTGTGGCTTTGATAATTGACTATACAAAAGGCCCTTGAGTCTAGACCCGCTTGGCTTCCAAGAACAACAAGACGTAGATGCAAAAGCTTATGATTTTTGTCAGATAAAATAGAGCACATATATAAAGACATGTTGAACTTTCCGTTGTTGTTTACCAACAAATCAAAAGAGGAAACTGTACAATTCGGATTTAAAATTAAAGTAGGAATATATTCATGAAAAGAAAATGAGAAAATTGTAGAATGTAAGCGCTTACTCACAACAAGTTTTTTCTATGAGAAAGTTTGAGCATAAAAAAGGCTTTTGAAAAAGGGAGAACAATCCGCTTTACATGACTACAGCCCAGGGAAAGTTTCCCAGGAAGTGAAAGTCCCAAATGAGGAGATTGTGCTGCATGTTGCCGTTTAGTATTTACAAGCTGCTGGTGGGTTGCTGGGTGTTGTTGGGTCTGTGCAACGGCGAGACTTGTGACTTGAGTAGGGATGAAATCAAGGCAGGTTGAAGAGGATTGTTGTAATGTTCAGGGGAGGAGATTCTTGAGAGGATGATGGGAGATGTGTGAGTGCGTCGACTGATATGAGTGGTAGCGAGAGACACATGTGTTGATAACACGGGGTGGGAGAGAGAGATGGAGAAAGTCAGAGGAGGAATGTGCATCCAAGATCAAAAACCTAAAAACCTTAGAGGAAGAAGAAGAGACACGGACGGAAAAACGGAGCTGCGAAGAATGTTAAGTGTATTTGCAAGAGAAATTTTGTAGTGGCTTCAACGGAAAGGGAGGTCGGAAGCGGTGGCTAAAACCTGTCTTGCTCGCCTTGGTTGCTTGGAATGCATGAAACATGGTTACTTAGCTCCGAAAAGCTTTGGGGAAATGGAAAGATCGATAGGCATTCGACGTCTTCCTGGCTGAGGAAAGTCGAGGAAAGTTTACAGCAGTGGTGAAGATGGGAAAGCTGCAGTAATGAGCACAGGAGGCAACTGCTCGTGCAAACGGCAACTAAGAAAATATACAGCCTGGCAGAGAAATTTTAAAACTGCGATAAAAGAAAACTGTCTCTGAATAGATGAAAGCACACTCATCTGCGGATAAGGTAGTTGCCTATGTACTTACTTTATTCGCACCTCATGGGTCTTGGCAGTTCCTGTATACAGTCGAGATGTTCAAGGTGCTGAGTTAGAAACGAATATCATTTGATGTTGCACTACACTTTGGGAAAAACGAAAGCTCACTAGCATTTGGCTTCGATTGATTGATTCAGTTCTTTCACAGGAGCTTGCCGACTGGTGAGTAAGCGTTATTTTGCAAAAGCCTGGCTTTGCAGAGAAAAATAGTAGGGCTTGGGAAGAGCTGATATGACTGACTTTCGGAGAGGTTGATTTATCGCAAACTTTCTCTCAAACTTTACCCACTATGACAAACATTTATTCCTCTTTCATTGGATAGTTTTGTGAATTTCTAATCCACCCTTATTTGAATAAAATGTAGGATGATCCGAATGCAACGGAATAAAAAATGTAATCGATAACTCCAGAATGAGATCAGTCGACAAGTTTTCGCGATAGGAACTTATGAGCACTGTTTGGCGCGATGCTCTTCATGTAAATTCACAGCCGAGACAGGGGAAATCGAATTAGATGAGGTCTGTTGCTGTGGTTACAAAGTAGGCAACGCTTCTGGCAGGCACAAAGTCTGTAATAGGCACAAAGTCTGTGATAGGCACAAATTCTGTTGTTAGACGTAAAGGTAGAAATATGAGCACTGCGATTCGTTGTTTGAAAAAGTGTGATTTATAAAATTTAGCAGCTCACGGAGCAGAGCTTTTAAAGTGCTTGCGGTCCTACCGAGACTTTTGTATGGAGCTGTGAGACTGGAGAAACCAAGATGGTGACATGAGGTAGTGATATTTTAAAGGATTAGAGAAATATGAGCATCAAGTGAAAACCCTGGCGAAGTGAGTCTGTACCCCAGTGCGTCGTGATAAGTGAACTGAGCAAGCTTCCAGATGGAAATATGGAGACAATTTTTGTAGTCTTTGTTGAGCGAAATGGTAGTGTGAATGGCAGACTATGTATGGAAGCAAAGCTCAAGTTGGAAGATTTACAGGCTACGGGGATGTAATTCTCAGCGAAATTCTGTCTCTGTGGAAGCTCGTGAACGACTTAGATGCATTGTTATGCGCTAAATCTGGCCTTTTGGTCTTGTATCGAGCTAATCTCGTGTTAATACAGATGGTGTGATTCTATTTGGAAAATTTACGGTACCATGGAGTGGACTCGGCTGAAAAAAGGATAGTATGGATGAACCATTTCAGTTGAGATAGCACAAGTTTTAGGGATGAAACGGATATTTTTCATACATCTGACCGAAATACAATACCTGCAATGCGACACCTTTTTTGTCGCTGACAACCATTATTCCGCAAACGTCTTGATGAGTTCTGGAGCATAAAATAGCGCAAATCACAACCAGGAATAGAAACAAAGGTTCGTGTTTTTGTGTGACTCGAAAATGGGTTGCTCCCACCGAAAACTAGTAAATGCACGTCATGTTGCTGGGTGATCGCTTATATTAATCGGCGTTACAATTCTAAAATTTTATTACCATGCTTTGGTACACTCTTGTACTCAATTGATCTATACATGTAGTATAGAAACACTCATTTTAGAACTAAAGCATGACGTTGCAGGGTGAATTCGCCACGTTACTCCATTTCGGTTAACAGTTGATGCCATACATAGGATCGTTGTGACCGAAGCGGTAAAACTGAAACGTGCTTATAGATGTTACAAAAACCCAAGGTAAAAACTGCTTTTACAACACGAGAGGACGACTGAGTAAACAATTTGAAAGAGGGATAGACTCGTGCACACAGTTTTGAAATTGTGAACCGCTCTTAAGGCGGGTGCAGCGTCAAAGGGTAACCGAAGGAGTGGTAGTAGCCAAGAAGCATTTACAAAATGGCAGAGGATTTAGCAAGAGGAGAAAGTGAGCAGTGGAATTTACCAAGGTAATAAATGGGTGATAGTGATGAAGTAACGCAAGATATGTTTTTCAGGGCTCGAGTAAGAAGTGGACTGCGAATTCTTGGAATCGAGCCAAATGTGGAGAAAACATGGAATATTACGACAGATTTCAACCCCAGAAGGACTCACGCCACAATCACCGCCGTGAGGAAATTCGACCCGCGAATGCAGGACAGCACAGGGTAAGTTGCTCTTATTTAAACGCTAATAATGTCCATCTGTATGCTTCACACTGTCCCGCTCCAAGAACCATGGCAGCCAAATGATCTGCTTTCTCCAGGCGTGAGCTCTTCAACCATATATGAGATGTACACACGCAGTTGTGCCCCTATAGAATCACATTTACAATTGTGGCGAGTCCTGCCCTCGGAAGATGTAGTCACTTGTCAAGATTTTACACACTTTCATCCCTTCCAGTCAGCATATACTCCAGTCAGGAATCCCTAGCTGGTAGTAATATGGAAGATTCGAGTCTATGTTGCATGCGGTCATCTTGATTCCTTGTTCTCAAGCCTTTCAGGGATACTTTAAAGGGAACATGAAACGGGAGTGGTGCAACGTGTCACAGGATCTATGAAATTTTTTAGTGTGGCAAAGGCTTCTGCGTGCAAGCACAAAAGATGCAAGGAAAAATAGGATTAGTTAATCCGGCACACGATAAAAAATTCAGATGCCCAGCCTTGAGTCTTGGCAGAAAACGGAGATGGTGAAGTGCACTTGTGCCAGCTACTCATGCTTCTACGTTGTAGCAGCATCTAGTAGACTGGAGATTTTTCTGGGTGGAAGATCAAATCTGGGCTTGAGCTTGGAGGAGCTTTAAATGAATTATTAACCTTGCGACATGCAATGCATTTGAAAACCCTGATAAGTCGAGCTGGAATTCTGTGATCGGATTGGATTTCCTCCTTGCTGGAATGCTCTCATACGAACTTTGAGTACAAAACACTGCGGTGACCAAAGCGATAACCCTCGCATGATCATAGGGTTTCTGTGGCTTCTTCAGAATTAGCTCTTGGCTTTGTCTCAGCTGCTTGGCAGCACCTTTGATCTAATCTTGTCACAGGCTGATTCACGTCATTTGCTTTCCCTTTCCCTAGTATCAACTGCTGTCTTCTACGGCAGAGACGATGAACCGCGAGATTCGGTTGCTCTGGCTTGAAACAGTATCAGGTGAACGAAAATAATTTAGTGAGAGCTGTAGTTTCACACACGCGACCAGGAAGAATGTATCCATTAATAGGCAAGCTCTAGGCGTTTACGTTCAGTATCTTGAGTATGGATCCATTCATGGATTACCAACTTCAAAATCAATGAAAGTGACTCCCTCCGTTCACAATTTGGCGCTTTGATAAGGCATAGCTGAAGCTAAATTTCTGATGTAAAGGAAATCATCAATGCGTTGCTCCACCGCGATTGCTCTCTCCTATGGAAATTAGGGAAATCGCCGAACGGAAACCGATGTAACTCAAGAGAAGCTGTTATAAAATACTAACGGTAAAAGCAAGTCTTTGAAGGTTGGGAAAGGACAGGGAAGTAATAGAAGGCCTTGAATGAATGCAGTTACAAATGCAGCAGAACACAAGGGCCGTGATTAATTAAAGCAAAACCGGCGGGCAGCACGACATCCAGGGGAAACAACATTTTCTAACTTGGGTTCTGATCCTCTTTCCTCATCAACATGTTTCATAAACATTAGTGACCCCTTGGGCAACTCAGAGAGCGGAATTGCATTATGGCGTCATCCATCATTTCCTGTTTATATACGAGAGAGGTTGGGAAATATGCAAGTAAAAGACGGTGAAAGGAGAGGTGCTTTGAAGTCCTCGGAAGAAAGTATCAGGACTGGAGAACAGAGATGGAGAACCACTTTCGTGGCCTAGTTTGCGAAATGCATGACGGAGGAAGTGACAGGAAAATAAAGCGAATGGGAGTATGTTAAGCTGAAAATAAGTAGATGAGAAATGTGGCAAGGAGATGATGTGCAGCCCGTAAATTGTAATGGAGAACTGGAATGGAATGCAAAGGAATTTTTCCAAAGGCCTTCTTAGAACGTCACGTCAAATGCGTTTATGTGAAGGAAAATACGGAAGGAGTGAGGATGTGAGATGCTTAAGATTTTGAAATTGTGATTTCCGCAATGATGAAGGAGATTTTAGAACATGGAAAAAATTCAGAGCTGCAGTGAATTTAAATCACGAGATACACTCGGGACACGTTCCGCCTTCTCTGTACGAATTAGCAGAGGAGAAAATCTAGTAGAAAAGAAGCATGAGTAGAAAGGAAATGCAGTGACACAAGAAATACAGATGCGGACGTCCATAGTCATTTTACGGGTGCAAAGGACGCCGCCTGCTATGCACGCCACAGAAAGAAATTACTGTCTGTAAAAGAAAAGATGCACGTAGCCGCAGATTGCCCGTCGGAATCGCGAAAATTTGACAAATGAAGTACTGCTCCTGCACATGTATCTTCAACTCGCAGTAAGTAATCATGCTGTTGAAGGATCGAGATCCGCATCCGGAATGCCAAACGATCAACTTATTCAATCGTTTACTCCGCGAGTGCCGTGCAGATGAGATCCTTTTCGTACTCGTTGGGCAATGATTGACTGCCAGTTATAGAAGGTTTGATGAATGGTTATTCAAAAGGAACAGCTTGTTTAATTATTTCCAGTTTTTGCCTTTGGTGGTAAGTCCTGCGGTTACATTGATCAACGTGGATCGTTCGCAAATTTGCCAACGGAACGATGACGAATAATTGCTAAATGACATGACAGTTGGAGTTTTAAAACTTCAAACTCCTGTGCAAATTATACCAGTTTGCGGAGATATCCTCACAAGTTGCTCGCTCTCGCGCTTCCAGATGTATGGAAAGAATCAAAGGAATCCGGTTTGCGAAATGGGGAAATTGATGGGCGGCAGACGTGATTGCAAAAGTAGGAAAAATATGTACGAAATCTTAAAAAACTCGCGCCGTAAATAATTTTATTGCAAAAGTAGAAATAATCAAGAGATGGCATAATCGTAAAACGTCAAGTCGGAAGAAAGATGGATTCTGGTCTACGCTTCAACCAAGTATTTTCATGTGGAAGCGGAAAAAGTTGTTCCTATAAAGAATCTATACTTCTTGGTTGTCTCAACTCAGTTAAAAACCCTGCCAGGCCAGATTCTGACGGTGGGTTGTCGGCTAGAGTTAGCAACATGGTGGTGGAATTACGTTTGGCGATTCCCAGAACGGACTACGAGAGAGCAAAAGGCGACGTTGAGCTTGAAAAACTGTTAAAATGTAGAATATAAAACGAGTGGCGCAAAAACTATGAGGGCACCTTGCTGTGCATGGTCAGGTAAATCCATTCGTCATAATCAAGAGAAGGTTTGTGGTTTTGGTAAAAATGGTCGCGACTGTATGTGTCTTCACTGCTGTGAAAATAAAGTAGAAAATTAAGTGCGAGATCAGGGTAGATGTCAGAACCATGTGTAATACAAAGGGCGGTCGTGACTCTTCGGTTAAGTGCATGACTACACGAGGAATGTAAAAGGATACGACGGTGTGGCATCTTTACCATGGTATGGTTCCATTTCCACCAGCATTCGACCGGCATAAGTTTTGGGAGAGCTTGACTTTTTAGAAGCATTTACTGCACATTCACTGCAGTTATTTCCACTGGCTACAGCCTTCATATTGTACAATGCGGACATCATTTCCATTTTGGCACACGAGTTTCACGAAAGGAATTGAGTTGTGAAGCTCGAACATTTGTGATTGATAAATAATTGGCCAGTGACACAAATTACTGGGAGGGGAGACGTGTGGAAGGATGGTTGAAAAATTTAATACCGATTCATACGCCCCGTCCCGGAGGTACATTTCTGCAGTTGTGTGCTAGCCGTTCAGTACTTGATCACCATGCCTCTGCCATATTGGCCGCAGGCGGAATGTAGAATGAAACGAAATAAAACTGTCTACCAAAACCAGATAAAATCTTTGATGATCAGCTCGAATTACGAAAACAGGGACTAACAAGCTAAACGAATTGCGACTTGAGTTTGGCTAGCTGTCGCTAGTAAAGGTTCAAGC
>VRMD01003676.1:0-10474 GCA_009872375.1 Sminthurides bifidus | reverse complement strand
CAGAACTTATGTACAAGATGAACTACCCTGAAAAATAATGGCTTTTTTACGCCTTCACGACTCGCATTTCCAATTGATAGATCTTTGATGGAGCGAGTCAATCTGCCGCCAGATTGACCGGAATCATCTCCTTGCAATCATTTCTCAAATAACTTGTGACCCTGTCAATGGAAAATGTAAAAGTCATCCAGTAAATTCTCCCAACCGATTCCAGCACTATTCCTCTCTCTAATCTCCCGTTCTCACCGACACCCGTCCTGTTCCAGTCCGGCTACTGGACATCCGCATGCATTTCTGCTCTCCACCGGACCTGAAACAGAATCTCCTCCAGCCGTTCATCATACATCAGCATTTCACCATACATGCAATCATCATCATCATCTTTCGGAAATTCTCTTTTCTCTTATCCTCGCTCGAACCCACCCTCCTGGATATTGTTCCCCATAAGGATGAATTACGATCTCAGTGATCGAACCGTAACCCGCTGGAATAACCGCTAGTCGAAGAAACATTGAAGCAAATGACAAACTATGAACGATGCATCCGTTGAAAAATTCGCTCAAACCATCACAACCAAGTCCTTCGATAGTCCTACTGATTTATACGCTAAACCTGGCTCTGTGACAGCACAGAAAACGCTTTTCACGAATCACTAAGCGTAAATCTCATACGAACAACAATCCGAATCAACCTAATCCATTCCATGTCCATGTCAAATCGAACTCACTTGCATATTTTCGCGCATGAGTGCAATGGAAACCCTTTCATTTCCCATTTCCATCATTCCATCGCATCATCTTCCGACTTCCATCCGAGAGCTCAGACAGAAATTTCTTTAACAGAAAAAACAAAGCTAAACAACTTTTTAAACCATGTAGCATGACGACATGTGCTCTAATTTCCATTGTTTTCAAGTTTTTACAAATCACGCAAATTCCCTCAGCTGCAGGATAAACAAGGCGGAACAATCGCACGTCCCTTGCAGTAACGTCTCTTTGCAAAACCAGATCAATGCAGCGCGACATTCACAAAAAACTTCAAAACTTATTGCCAGGGCAAGTCCCGTGAATGTTTCCTTCTTTCGCAGAAACACACATGGCCTTTCGTTTCTCCTCTGCAAAATCATTTAAAAAAGTCATCGTACCGTATGACTGTTTTACATTCACAGACCTTCAGCGCCTAAAAAATGCTCCATTGCCCAAAACCACCGCAGAAGCAAACGAATTCACTTCATCCGGATGCAACACAAGTAAAAACTGATTTGAAATGCATTCACGCGGTCACGAATTCTTTCAAACTTTTCGCTTTCCCGTTCTGTCTGACAAGCCGTGCTCTTTTTCAACCCTTCATAATCCATGCAGTAGTGTCCAAGCACATTCGCCACTAAAAGTGCACACAACCAACACAGATGACAAGAACAAGAATAATTAAATTTATACTATCTCCCCTCCTGTCATCACCATATCTAAATATCATTTGCAGTAGTTAGCAAAGGAAATTGAATCATTTCCCTTTTCAATCCTTCTTTTTACACTCCAAAATAAGAAACATAAAACTTTGCGTTTCTGTTACTCAAATCTTGTCGGATATGCAAATGCATATATCGTTTCCTTCAACCCGGGTCAGAAACCAACCTCTGTCACGGAACAAACCAGAAATTGTGTTCGAATTTCAAATATCGCTTACAATTAAAGACCAGACGGCGAATGACGTTAAAGCGCAGTCAACCGAACCCTGCTTTAAGCCATTGTAACGTCGCCATGGTGACCAAAAAACCATCCTTTCTTCAAGTTTTTTGCCCCTGCACCTCTTTCAGTCTTGGAGCCCTTTCAATCTCCAGAACTTGGCATACCAGCCCCCTTTTCACAGCTCAAGCCCAGGAACTGTAAAAGGATTGTGAGGATGAAATCGTACCGCAAATCCACATCATCGCATCATCACTGGCTTCAGCCGGATTTTCAGCATTTGAATTTTAAATTTTAAAATTTCCCCAATAAAACCAAACCGGAACGCAGTACTTCAAAAGCCGGAGATTCCGCACCTCCAGCTCCAGCCTTCAACAATATGTTCCCCTTTAAATCCTTTAATGCAATCATCATACCGGATGAGACAAATCCCTTATGTGGCTCATTCCCCCTTGCCAAGAGCAAGAAGGCAATAAAGCGCTTCCTTGCTTTTCCCTGGAATTTGAATGATGGCATGCATAAAAAGGTAAATTTTTCAAGTCTGTCCCGGCCTGAATTTGGATTTTAGATCTCGGCCCTGTCTGATCCCCGTTTTCGTACACACAAAGTCACACTTACTTTTCGTAAAAATTACTTACTCATATACTTTACCATCACTTATTTTCTGCTTCCAGCAATTTTCCAGACCTATCACAAGCCCTGAACCCTGAACGAACTTTCTAAAGGACTGGTCAGGACAGGACCTCAAGACCGTCACCAGTCAGCCAGTTCGACCACCGAATCGTCCCATCTTGAGCAAACATCAGGCAAATCACATGCAACTTTCCTTCAAAAATCACCAGCACTATGCACACATCCCATTAGCTCGTACCTTCCTCTCCAGTTCTCCAGACACAAGCATACGATTACTGCCTTTCCGTCAATTTCCCTGCCGTACCCTTCAACCAGACTGAGGGTACATGCTCAATGAACGAAAAAAATAGGATTCCGTAATTGCAAATTGATAAAATTGCGACAATTTTAAACCCACAATTGTCAAATCCTACCCACCACCAGTTGAAATTTCCCCCAGCTCTGTGATTCTTCCCACCACTGTCACGGCGACAGCAGTCACACCGACGCGCAGCTACCCGAGATCTCCGAATTGCCAACGTCCAGGAAATAAAAGAGTTACGCAGTTTACGAATACATGTGTGATCAAATCAAAGATTTACACCAGGGGGTGCATTTCAAGTGAGTAACAAGTTTACAATTTTATCTCCACATCTAGGTAATTACGGCCTCCAACTTTCATCCCCTTGTACCTCCCATCTCATCCTTGGGGTCGATATAATCTTTCCTTGAAACAGAGGCTTTATCCAGGAGTGAGCTTGGCGGAGGGGAAATACTCAGAGCCCTGTTCCTCCATTCCACAAAGCTAGAGGTGCCAGCCTCGGCTAGAATTTTTAACTGTGATAGTGCCATCCCGTGTGCCTTTCCTCCTGGATGCATCCTTCCACCATAAGCTCGCAAAACCCTTAATAAACCAGGATCTCATGAATGAGTAAGGAGGACGATGGCATAAAAATTTACATGCCCATAATCCCTGCCACTTGACTCTCTTGATTTTTAAATGATGCTTTGCCACAGACTGTTTTATTATCGCAACTTGTTTACAACCAATCCGGGAGATGGGCTTTATCGTCTCATTCAAATTCATCATCGTCGCGCTTTCAGCCCTTGTACCAAATTACAGGCTAACGCAAACACGACACCTTAATTCACTTCCCTAGCAATCCGTACTCGTATCTCACACAAGGATCCACCAGTTTATTAAAAACTACCAGGCAAATGGTGCATTAAGACAATATGCTAAAACAACAGCACCGATTTCAAGGTCTCTTCCTCTCCAATCTCCGAGATTGTTGCACCAACTCCCCAGCAACAATGCGGCCTGGCCTCATCCCTTACCACTCTCATCTTCCATCCTTCGTTCCGTATCCTCCATACCTTTCACTTTTCACCTTTTGTTTCAAACACCAACACCGAGAGGACCGCATCAAGACTCCCGAACAGCCATTTCCCGAAAGCTATTCCGTAAACCCCGTTTGCATACCAATGAGATCCATGCCGGATCTCAGAGACCAAGGACTTTAACCGAAAGATGTGCACTGCACATCGGCTGCTTTGACTCCACCATGCCTTTTCTCTCCGTCTCCCAAAGAATCATTTACCTCACAACCCATCACAGGTCATGCATATTCTCTTTTCCTTACAGCCAATGCCAGCACAATGCTGGAACCACACACGACAGATATCCTTCAGTCCAACAATCCCAAGGAATAACACATGAGAGACAGACGCAAACAAACAGACAATCACATTACACACATCCAGCACTACCACCACCTCGATGGCATCACCGAACATCGCATCAGCCTCAAGAATGTCATTAAGACTCCGATTCTCTATTCCAAGCTCGTACGCACAGGACACGTGGCTCCACCACTCTCATCTATTACCTTTGCACAACCCCTCTCGAGCAGAGGTAAAACACACAAGTGCACCAGCCTCTTCTACCTGTGCCCAAGATCAGGATTTCACAATCAGCCTTCCAGTAATTTATGGCCGGGTCTGATTACCTCACACCACGGCCGAATCTCATGACGACAAACATTGCCCAGTCCTCGTCCTCAGCCCGCTAAAGCCAATTGACAAAGTAAGAACAACAGAACTTTTGCCAATGTACCCTCTCCATCGTACTACAACCACGTACTGCCTCACAACTCCAACTTACGCCAACTCCTCCTGACCTTACCACCGTACATCTGCTGTGGTCACACAATTACCGAGTTCATACCATTAATTACGATACGATGAACAATTTCCGACCTCGAATGGGACCTACAGATTTACACTCCATTCTCCAGGATTAGCAGCCCTATGAAGTAAAAGCTAGGCCGGTCTTTCCTTGTCCTCACCCGCACGCACAAAGGCTTTTAATCTCGTAAATCTTTCAAAGCCAATTGTAATGAACCATTCATGAACGAGGATTAAGTAAAGTTGATCAAAGGAGCGGGAGCTTACACACACGGCCCAGTCATTGCATACTATCCATCACTTACTACAGTAAATGAACACGACTTACTCCTGCAACACTTTCTCCTCCCCTGTGAAAAAATGTCACGCTTTGGACCAGGTCTCGAAGGAATTTAGCTTCACTCTATACTACAGTATCCCCATATTGTTCCTTCAATACTTTTCTTTCACCCCCTTCATCACTACAATCCTTCACCTCAGCTCCAAAACTCCACTAATCCCTACAAGTATCCCATCATTGCCTACCGGTATTACTCCAAGTCCCAAAGATCAAGTCGGAACTTTTATTCCAGCCGCTAACGTAAACGTACATACAGCCTTCCGCCAGCGCCGCTAATACCCGGTACCACCAGCAGCTCAATGAATCGGACCCCGGACGAACTTTCCCCCTTTGCTTCTCCACTCCTCCACTAGGTTTCACCCCCGTCGAAAACAAGGCAAAGAAAGTTTTTACGCGCATATTTCCTCTTTCTCTGCCCTCCTTCTTTGCTCCGTGACACAGATGAGCTAAACCGAAACCAACACCAGCACTAGTTCATATGTACGCCAGTCTCTACAGCCAGTAAGCTAAACACTGTCATCTTGACGAAATAAGAGGGATCTGTTGCTTCATTCCGAGCGAGGGATTTTCATTATTGCGAGAGGGGAGGACGATAATCACACGGATTTCAGTATCTGACTCACTCCGACTTTTACGCCTCATGAATAACTGATGGGGCAAAGGACTAATTATTATTTCAACCCCGGAGACAGAGACACACAAGACAACGGTGTGGACAAATTCAGGAAATCAGATCAAATCCAACACTCCTTCCTGTCTGCATGCCCTGTCTTGTCCGCTTGTCTCCATCGTGTTGACACCATCGCCTTCTTTCACTATCATATCTTGCTATTGTTGACGTTCCCTACTTTCTCCTTCTTAATACAGTGGAACTCATGCACCGGGAGACAGAGCAGACGCACACGTTATCTAAAAATAATGAAAAGTTTCTCCTCAAACTACAAAATATTCTTCTCACCTCGTTACAATGCAAATCATGGCCTACGATCTCACCAATTTGCATATCCAATTCCGGCCTCTCAAAACAGATCATGTTGCACAGACGCTCGTCATTTCCAACAGACAACATCATTCTGATTTAAAATAACAGTATCATTTTCCTCATCAGCTAATGTTTTAACACTTCCTTATCCTCATATACAAATTGTCCCTTCTCCTGCATCACTGTGATTTAGAATCTAAAAATACTTGCCTCCTTTCACGACATCGGACCTCAAAGCAAACGTTGACTAGCCCCTCTCCTTCTTTCCAAAGATTAAATCATTTCCGAATTTCACGCAACTCAAAAGCTATAATATTTCGCCGAGAGCAAATCTAAAATAATGCATCGCATTACTTTTTCATTAATTTTAAAAGAATGGCACCACTCCGTCAAACATTTCCTACAGACTGAGATGCATTCTCCATCCCGTAGCTCATCTCCTCTTTTCATCTACCCCTCCAGCATCGAGCTGAACAGAATGAGTTGCAACTCAATTTCTCACTGCCAGTAAGTAAACAAATTGGAGGAAAAAACCTGAAGCAGATTATGTAGTAAAGCTTCCTATCAACCCAAGAAAAAATCCTGCCACCGTAGCCACTATATTTTCTCAAACACAAGTCTTCATGATATGATCCTCTAATGCGAGATGCAAGGACATCAGAACCGCCCGCCGATCCAAAACGTCACAAGAACACGGATGAGAAAAAACTTAAGTACTCCCAAGTAATGCACTACTTGTAATACGGTAAATAAAAAATAATAATGCCGAGCCGAACAGTAATTGCAAAACAATATTGCATCAGCAAGCACCATTACCTAAATGAATATAAAATTGTGGGGGAAATTACCCTCGCTCTAAATCACCTAATCATGTCAAATCAGCTGTACAACTTGGCTCCCAAATCTACATAACAGCTCTCTTGTGCAATATGTGTCTTATCCCAAGTCATCCGTAAAATATAACTGCATCAAGTCTTACGCTTCCCATCATGCAATCCCATCTATCTGACCTTGTCTCCGAACCTTATTGTTGTCTCTCCGTCTTCCCTCCAGGCATGATTTACCAATGCTAATTACTCTCCACACACGACCTTCTCCGAAATCTAAAGCTTTATCATCCGTGCTCCGTCTCCCATTCACTCCATCGGTAAGAATGGAACAAGGATAAGGCATTTCAATCATTCAAACTACCACAGTACAGTGAGCAGTCACAGAACCAAAAATTCCAATAATCGTAAAGATCAATTATAATCAAATGATTCCCTCCAATCGAATCCACGAACTGATTGCCGACCTGCGACCGATTCCTCCTGTCCACTTCCATGAACCCCCCACTTCTCAAGACTTTTCCCCACAACTTTCTGAAGAATGTGCTTCAAAGAACAAAAATCATCATACCTCAAGTAAAATGATAAAATCAAACGCCATCACTGCAACTTCCTTTGAACGCCTTTCAAAAGATAAGCGTTACCATCACCGCGATAAGGCTAAATGCAAAATGCCGCCAACTTCGGTAACAATCCCTCGTCATGTTTTTTGTCTTCTTTGCGAAAGCCCGTTTACCCCCAAATTTATTTGTCAGAAGCTGAAAACCGTCTTCCGAGCAAAAATGCACCATAAGTTGTCATATGCGTCAATTTTGACGCAATAAATTTTTGATTCTGTCCCCAGAAGCTTTACGGAACACGACAATTCATTCTCGACAATGGGGGAGAATAAAGAAATATTGTCCCGTCTTGGCAGCCGGCACGAGCCGCTGTCCATGCATTCAGGCTAACAGAATATTATCATAAACCCCGACCAAAGGCTCACACGCCTTCCTCCGGTCTCCCTTTCACCCTACCGACCGCAGCCCAATCTGGAGAAAAGTCCGACCTGTAGATCCGCATGCTCTACCTACAGTCTAGGGCTAGACTAGAGCACGCTTATAAAAGTATCGGTCCTGTACCCAAATTCTGACTTATCGTCGATACCATCCCAATGCTCTGACCACTTTCAAAAGGGAAAACATATTTTCCGTTCCGATGTCAAGCCGAGACCGCAAATCCCGAGTATAAATTACAAATTATTTCACCCGCACTTCTACAATCCTAGTACACGTAACACCATGTCTTGTCTCCAGGGAAAAACCGAAAGCATTCCGAGCCCGTGCTCTCTCTCAACCTAGTATTTTCGCTCATATTCTCAAAAATCATTCCGTTAGCCCGTTCCAGCCTTGCTTACATGTACCGTCACTTATAGCAGTAACAAATCTATGCTAAGGCTCATACTAACCTTGTAAATCTACAACTCGCCTGAGGCAAATGCACGCATCTTCCCATGCAAGACTTCCCGGCTTCAAAAAACTGTTGCCAGTAAAAACAGAAATAAACTCTCTCATTCCTTTATTCATGCTCTCTCTCCTTCTCCATCTTTTGCGGTTTGGCGATAAAAACGTTGCAGAAAGGTCGGGCTTTTTAAAACGGTGTTGAGGGATTTAAAGTTCCTTCATGTAACATTTGATTGCAGATTCAACAAAAGATGCAGTATAGCAGCGTCAAGAATCCTTCGAGTAGCAACAGAAACGACTTTCAAAATCTAAAAGACAACCACACATGTCTTCATCCAGCCATCCGAGTATAACGACTCCCTCCGCCTCTGTCTTACCCCGAGCACTGGATTTAACCGACAATGCTGAACAGCATACTACCGACACGGCCAGATTTCCGCTCCTCCCAGCAAAACAAATGGTTCAAGGAGAAATAGAATGGTGAATATTTCATTCATATCTCTAAATGACACTAGATTTTCCTCAATTTCCATATATATGAGCAAAGACAGGGCAAATAATTCCATCCATCCCCTACTTTCTCGCTCGCCTTTCTCCTTCACTATCTCTCATACCGTCTCATTCTCAACATTCGTACACGGCCCAGTACCAAGGCCGAACAGGACACCATCACGACATGCATACAATGCTAAGTATTGCTCTCAACGGATTGACAAAATCTCTTTACTATTCCACAATTCCATATATTCCTGGACAATATTTTCACATGACTTCAGCCTCCAGTACAGCACTCTGTCATCCGCTCCATCGGGCCAGACCGCCACTCCCTGGCCGGCCCCAATCCCAGCAAACTTTCCATTTTTCAAAGGGTATTACATCTATTTATGGTGCATTATACCGAATTAAATATGTTTTCCATCCCAACTTTCTTCAAGCCCTGCAGCCTCTTCTCCGTATTTTCACCTATTTCTCCTCCAATTTTCCGCATTTCGGCTCCACATCCACAGCTGTGAGAAATGTCCGCATGACAGTTCCAATCCTTTCCTCTGACCATTTATTTTCCTTCGCCGTAAGGAAATGAGCAAGACAGCAGGACAAATCCAAGCGTGCACTCCTACTTACAGTAGTGGACCATTATTGAACCAAAAGTATATGGCAGATGATTCCATTATGATTCCCCAATTTCATATTTGAATCCCTCCCTCATGATTTATCGTCGCTGGGTCGAACGGACCTTATTGTCTAGTTTCTTCCAAAAGCTTTGCCACCGTCCACATTTACCCGTCCAGCTCCTCGTCTCGTAAGTTCCAGCCGCAGAAAATTGCCAAAAGATTCCTGCCTCCACTTCTGCACAGAGTCCATTACCCATCCTTCCTTCCTGGCCTCATGTCTTCTTCTTTCCAAGCAGTACACTGCATCGTAACCTTGTCTGCAAAACTTGCAGTGAAGCTGGAGATTCATTGTCCAAATCCTCTCGTTTTCTCCTCCCCAACCAACCTCAGCTTCGGAACCTTGAAAGAGAATTCTGACACGAGCCCCCTGCTGTTCAGTCACCTGTTCCCGTCAACTGTGACATTCCTCGAATTCCATATAGTTTCTGTAAAATCATCCTTTTATCGACAGCAACTTTATGCCCGCCTTGTTAACATAATTTCTCCTGTCACTTGTCATCGTACTGGCTGTTTGAAACGCAGCAAATTGCGCTTACTTTCTACCTCAATCACGAGCTTCGCTCTGACTCATGCCTGGAGAGCCTGCGATCTCCTCCGTGAAGCAACAAAGAGCACGCATTCTCACAACCACGACTCAAGTTACAATCAAGGAAAACGTTTCGGCTGCAGAAATAACACGTGAAACTGCTCTCTCTACGCCAAAGACCCAATACGATTTCAGCCGAACCCTCACCTTTCGGCATTTGTCCCTCTTTACAAAAGCTAAGGTATTGTCAGTGCATTAAAAGCAAATAAACATGTTTCCCAAACTTCATAAACGTCCAGCCACTCAACAGGTGACCAGGTCTTACTTCAGGCTTTTCATATTCAATTCAAACGAACTCACTTTTCCCCATCTGTCGAATTCTCAGAACTTTAAGAGCCAAATTACATCAAAACTATTAAAATCCTCTTAAAAAATTAAAAGCCATGCTTCGCTCATCCTGTACCTCAAATTACGAATTCACCACTACTTCGCATTTCGCCCGACATTAGCTATACCAACCGTACCTTGACCTGACTTGGCTTCCAACGTCATGGCAACGGCCTACACGATCTTCTCCTCATCTGCTTTTGGAGAAAGTCCACATTTTGGCATTTTCTTCATCCCGTAACAATGACAAATACAAACGATAAATCACATTCTCATAATGCAGTCTTGCCTCCGTCACTCTACCGCATCCGACC